>QLOJ01001865.1:5832-22759 GCA_003313625.1 Tricholoma saponaceum | reverse complement strand
CTAGTAAGCCACTGTCCATATACCCTACTTGAATGATGTGTTTACATTCTGTCCATGCGTCAGGACTCAAACACAAGCCTATTCCCCAACTACCCGTCACAGCCCGTCACATCATCGGTCAACTTCTTCGACGCATCTTCGACCGCACTCCTCGCCAGTACCGTATACCGGCTCTCCCTTCTCTGGGGCGACCATTCACACCTCCCTCTTGCCGAAAAGTCAAGGATGGCATTATCAGCCCCCGACCCCAACAACTCCTCGCAGCTAGCGCACTTCACGTCCACAGGCTGGTTGACGCCTGTGGTTAATCCAAACGACTTTCCTAACCAGGGCTCCCAAAGTCCGGAAGGCCAGGCGTTCGTAGTGGAGATGCATGCAGCGTGGCGTGACTGGGTGGCAAATGGCTCCCAGGGCAAGAATGGGGCCGTTGGTAGGAAGATGACAGGAGCGGGGGGATTGGCATGGGCGTTCATGTCTGTGTGCGTGATGGTTTGGATTAGGGATGCATTGTTTGTTTGAATTATACGGGTTGGTGGTTTTTGGGACATTTTGTTGACACTTGGCATTTGTTACATAGCATCGGACAATCATACTCTTGGATAACACGTCAGAACGTTCTTGTGCTATTTGTGGTGATATACACTCACCAGGTGAACCTAGATTCTGCGTTCAAGGTGAGTGCACCTTCGGTTGTAAGAGACTCTGTTTTGACGCGTTGTTGACGCGTTGTTTATCCTCACGTGTTAGGGTTTCCTCAGAGTCACAACTTCCTCAGGGTCTTTACCGAATGTTGAAATGAAACTCAGAGTAGAATTTTCTGACACGAAGCACTCACTATCGAGGGTAACTCGATCTAGATTAATTCCTCCTTCCTCCTTTCTTCACCTTCACTTGATACTTTCCTTGACACTTTCCTAATTCAATGACTAGAGGCACGCGAGAATCGAAGCACCAAGTTCTTCCGCCTCTCGAACGAGCCCCTTGTGCAAATGTGGAACCCAAAGAAAAACGAAGTTGTACAAAGGCAGGAAAGTCTGTTTGCGGTAAGTGTCAGCTCGTTCGGTATTGTTCCAAGGTAAGCTTGTGGTCGTAAAATTGTCCTGCATTTCTGAATGGGATTCGGTCGGCAGGAATGCCAGACCAAGCACTGGCCCCAACATAAGTTAGGTACGTATTCCTCTCCATGGAATGTGTAATAATTTGTCCAGTATACATCAGATTGCAACCATCCCATACGGTCGGAAGATTGGTCCCCAGCTTGGGTTGTCAAAAATCGTGCTTTCCGACCCGAAGACGACAACCCTGATGACAAGGATGTCGAAGCGCTGTAAGTTCTGTTTTTCGAGTGTCTTTTAACTTCCACCAAACTTCCACATTTATAACGCTCTCCGAACTAGGTGGGGACGAATACCTGCTGTAGATCTATTGAAGCTATCTGAGAACGAGGGTTGTTCCAACCAAAATTTGGATCTTGCGTGTCTTTGTATGTATCATACCCATTCCTTTATCTGTATTCATGTTACTCAAATTTTGGTTGCAGTTTCTTGTGACCTTCGAAACGTCGTTCGCACAATCAATGAGCTTCCTGATGATTATTCGGGTGAAATTAATTTCCTCATGAACGACGAACCCATCGTTGTGGCTCGGAATATCGTATTGCTTGTTATTCTTGCTTTGTCCCCAGACAAGGCAAAAGCAGTCGAGCATGCTATACATGTCTGGTATTCTTCTTTCGTTCCGATGGACTGCGAGATCGAAATCAAATCGATGTGGACGGCATTTTCGAGTGGCTTCCGAAACGAGGGTACGAACACATACTTCGGCACACCTATAAGTGATACTTCAACTATCTCCGGTCGCTTAACCCAGGATGTAGTTGAGCAGCTTCGTAAGGTGGTGAGAGTCAAGCACGACCGGGCTAAAGCACAGGTGGAGTGGAATCGTACTGTGTTCGTGTCCTTTCTTTCCTTTTATCACAACGTTTCAAATCACCGTCACTTAGGTACGCCACGTCAGAGAGCGACATGCACCATGCGAATTATTGCCGTCTGGAGCCATCGCATCGTCTTGCAATATTGAACTACCGTAAGACTGGACTTGTCCTTCCTTTCGGTGCTCGTAGAGACCACTTCGACTGGCCAAACCGGTTTTTATTTTCACCCGAAGCGGGATGGGTGGAAGACGAAGCAGTGAATCCACTGCTTTCATGGGAGTACGTCGGCTTCTTGCACAATTTCCACAAGCTACTTAACATTCCTCTGCTTTATCAGTATCCCCAAAGTTATCCAGGCAGGCAAAGCCCACGGTACACAGCGGGCAGACCTCTATGGCTGTCTCTATTTCTATCTTTTTAAGGAACTACGTAATTTTGCAGAGCGGCTCCGTCGTTTCCGTGTAAACTTCCGTATCTTCAGTGAGGATGCTGGCATTCTATCGAAAAATATCCGCAACAATACGCTTGGAGTTCCTGCAAGCCTTGTGTTTGATAGGATTGATATTGCCAACCTATTTGATGTTTCTGCCATTCCCAAAACCCTGACCGATTGGGCTCCATTCCTTAAAGACAACAAACACGCCACGCTTATGTGTCATTCATTGGACTGGGTGAGGCTGCAAGGTGAAGAAAGGCATGAGCCAGTTGAGCCCTCGATGGATGAGGGGGTAATTGCAGGTCTTACTGCGAAAATGATTAAGGATGGCAAGGTGCGTTAACTAACCGTCATCGTCTTGCAAATATGTACAGCTTTGCTCATATCTATGATTGTGACAGATTCCCCGACCATCTGACCCAACTTCGATTGCTGAAGTCACACGCATAGGTATTTCATGACTAACTAAACTTAAAGATGTATCTGACTTTTCCTGTTTCTGTGACAGCGGGTTTGACAGTAGGCTACGAGATTATCTCTTTGGCAATTTGGGATACCTCGACATCATTCCGGCAATTTCTTACCAGTCATGGCATGACGAAGGGCCTGTTACGTCGGACGGGGATTAGGTGCAAGGAGAAGCATACTATCATTCCTCATGTGAGTCAATGTCGGCCTCTATCTTCAAGTTTGCGTGAGCTGATTGTCCTCAGCGTTTATGCGCCCCGCTCGGTAACTATTCCGATGCACTCCCATCTTTTACAGACAAGGAGGACTGGTACCTCAATGTAAGTCTTTGAGTTGTGGTATGGGACGAACTGAACCTGAGTTCGATGGTAGGTATGTGTCACTAACCATACCTGGGCAGAGCGTTTCTTGGAGTTTGGACGTCGGTGATTAAATAACTATGAGGCCTCTGAATATGTGCTACGGTTTCCGCCGTTTTATATTCCTCTATCTCTTATCATTGATCTCTGGTGGACAGTCCCTGCATATTATTTATGTGAAAATCAAGTCTAATTAGTGACTAGTCGCGCGTAGAAGGGATGATTTCTGTCAGGACGAAGACCGTGCCCACAGACATCTTACGCAGGAGATAAGATACCAAGTCATTTTGGTGCAGCGATTCTGCTATAGATCAGGTAAATTAGGACGTATCAGCGTACTATGATTCTGGGTGTTTGTCTTGGGGATATGTTTGCTCACTTGTATCACTAGGTTACTACTACTTTACTTGAGAATAAAGACTGTGCCCGCCATTCGTTTAGATCATTCATATCTTCATGACGCAATGTCATCTTAATGCACACAATGAAATAGACCAAGAACCTGATATAATTATGGTTTTATTTGACGACAGTCAGGAAGTGATAACTTAACTTAAGTAGCACTCAACGTGAGATCATCATGATAAGCATAAAATAAATATCTTCCAACCCTAACAGACCTGATAACGTCCAGCTCTAAATCGCATCAAACTCCAATAACAGATGTATGATAAGCGAGATGTAGTGTACTATCCCGGATGATATTTGCTGCCTTGAGGGAGAAAGCGCGCGCAATATGAGCCTTCCTAGGCCTCTGGTAAGTATTACCCTCATTGGCCAGCGCCCAATATACGGTGGACGCAGACAGATAATCGGGATAGCGGGCTTGCAATTCCTTGACCTATAGATTGCTCATTAGATATATTTATATTTCCCTCGAGAAATGTTGCTGCACGAACAATGTTGTGATATTCCTTGGTACTCTTTTTAATCGCAGCCCACCGTGTGCGAATAGATTGCAGATGGGTAAACGAGTCTGTTCCATCTGTTGCTTGGGTGAGAGTAGAAGATAGACCACCTGCGACTAAATCGGCTTTGATCGCACCGCACCAACCAGCGAGGTGTGAGATGTGAACAGAAAAGTCTGTCACAACACCTAGATTAGCAACGAGGTCGGATCCAACATCTTTGAGGGATCTCTGAATAGTTGTAGCTGTATGCGATGTCAAGCCGGCACCTGTGGAGGGGACAACACACTCACGGCGGGCGGGGTCGACGGGTATCTGGACTATCGAGATATTGTCCTTCGTCAATGCTGCAATCTGTTAAAAGAAGCCAGGCTCATCAGTAAAATCATGTTGCGAGAGTGACACCACACCTCCCAACCTTATACAGATCCTGCTGGGCCTCCCGAAAAGTCTCTTTAACTTTCAGCGCTTTCTCATGAGCATCCTCAGCTGACTTCAAAAGTCCATCCAACCGCCTTCGCCGTTCTGACTCAGTACTGATAAGAGTGAACGATGAGTATTGATCGTCTTGTTCAACTGCGAGGTTGCATAAAGCCACAGCATCGTTGCTCAATCGATGGGCGATCTGAACGGCCAAGACACTCGTATCAATGGCTTGGAGGTAGGTTGATACCTTCTTCACGATCTTAGTAACAATAGGGACGTCTTCGATTGAAGGAGCGCTAGTGTACGTTGAACGATCAGAAATCGGAAAAAAGCTACGACGCACAAAGTTTGAAGTTGAGAAAATGGGGCAAGACGCTCGAAGGTCTTGACGGTTAGCTTAGCTAAGGCGTTCAAGTCTACCTGGGCTGATTCTTGTGCTGAAGGGGAAGAAGGTTGTTCCATTTCAGTATCGTCGTATGAGGTCGGAGAGTGGTAATGTAGGTGAAGCGGGCAAGATATGTAACATATGTTGGTGGAAGGTGTTGTATATAATACGCCCACCTTAACACATTGTGTATAGCATTCCAAGTGACGGTGTCCGGACGTTATCTTCGGCGTTTCGGTATGAAAAACACGCTGCGAAGCCCTTCAGCGGCGTGATGCCCCACATCAATATTCCCTGTTTCTGGAAACGTTACTGAATGCTTCTGCCTTGAACGGAAGCCCCCTGTCACTGCATTATAATTCGGCTTACAGTAATGAAGGGAAGAATGACTGATAAATCAATTTCAATAACGTGTCACCGTTTCTGGCAGTTCTAGCAGTTGTCGGGAATGCTATATTACTGTATGTTGCATGTATGTAAGCATTTGAAAAAATGACAATAGTGAATACCATGCATTCACCACGTTTTCTTTTCGCCAGTAAAGCATCCATGCTGTTCAAACATACCAAGTGGAGCCCGAATTCGAGCCCTCGGCGAGTGGGTAGGTCCCGTAAGTTGACGACGCACAGGTCCCCCGGATCCAGATCACACACGTCGGATCTTCCATAGTCAAAGGAAGGTTTCGACGTGTGTGGAATCACATGACGACCCAGGCTTAGAGGAGGGTACAAAAATGCACCCATTCATTTCCTTTTTGATAGGAAAGTAAAGGTATGTAGGCCATTTTACTGAACCTCGATGCCAGGGTAACTTCAAGTTCAAGTTGAAGGGAAGAGGGTCAATCCCGGTCACACCTTGTCTGAGTCAAATACAACTTCGTGGTCACATAGTTCGCCCGGCCTCCCACTTTACTACATACATCTTTGACAATTGATCGATCTTCTACCTGGTGGTAGCACAATCACTATGATCAGTTCTTACCCTCCTTTCTTTGACACAACTGACTGGTATTCCAGTCTAGGTTCTAATTCCATCCGTCTGCTCTTCAAACACACTCGTCACAGAACTCTGCATTTCTTTGTGTCCCTTTTTAACGGCAATTTCTTTGAAAGCCTCGGTGTTCCACATACTATACACAGATCTTGAACTGGTGGGATGGAAAACGCTTGGATGTTCCTGATTTATCTGATCAGAAAGAACAGAATCAGACTACTGCCATTATCGACATTATCTGTGCCCATGTCGACGTTTTGCGCGCCGCCACCTTATCCACAACTGCAAGTCACTCTGGGCTAGTTGGGTTGTCGAGAAAGTCCGCTCTCCTGCGCATCCTCAACATGAAGACCTATCGTTAAGAAACAGGGACCTTGCAAAGATGTTTTTTTTAGTGGGGTCACCAGATATCAGGATGTTCGTGCGAAGGATTCGACTTTGCTATGATTTGTTTCGGGTACGAGCAATATTAGATTGATCCGTCGGCAATGTTCAAATCAAACAATGTTACAGAGTATACACGCCTCGACAATTTATGTCGTCTATCCACTTGCGCCCCAGGGCGGCGTACGTTCCTACAAGGATGCTATGCCAACTGTCGTCAGATTGATCATTGATTCCCAAACACTAAAACTGCACAGAACTTGGGCGTTGACGACTGAAGATGTCCTCGAGCTACAGGAAATGTTGGCAGAGGAACGCAACAATCCAGTGGCAACTTGAGGATGCGTTTGAAGTATATGAAATACATTCATGTTCATCGCCATTGCCTAAGGCAGGCTTGAGCACTTGAGCTTTGGTGGTTGTGGGTGACTTCTCAACCTTCCGAATGATGCACGTGCATACATCTCTATCTACGCTTGTCCTATTTGGCTGATTGATAATAGATATTAACTGAGCTGTCTTCGAGATGGCGTTACGACTATAATTCTCGCAGGGTGAGCTGTCGACAATTTCGATATGACTTCAATTATCTGATTTATCAGGCTTTTCTGTTGATGAAGTAATAGACCTTCGTTGAAGGTAATTCGGCGACGATCAATAATCGGGGAGCCTCTCGAATGAACTTCCGCTCATGATCATTGAATTCTCGTTGTGAGACACTCCGGAGAATGCAGGAATGGCTGTCATTGGTAGTTTTTTACTTAACATAATTTTAAATAAGTGCTTATGCTCTAGAAGTAGCCTAATATCCGAGGAGCGGTGCTGGGGGAACTAATGCCTGTTACGCTGCCTTCCTCGGCCTTCACATTACTTCTGGTTCGACTGCATATCTTGAGGTGAATATAGGGTTACTCGCTTGCTACCCCGACCTCTGACTATCTTCCGGGAACTTGGGTATGGGTTGCCCACCACGATCTCGACGGAGACGGCTCTTCCAAACTGTCACTCTACTCCGGTCGTGGCATCCTCTCTGAATCGGCAGGCCCTGTCTGCCAGTTAATTGGCACTCAGGCTTGTACATCCTTATGAACTATACTTTCACATACGCTTGGAACAGTTTTAACTGCCAATCCCAGATTCTCAACGTCGATTCCAGCTCTTCAGTCTCCATCTACAGCCTCTCTACGGTTGTTACTACATTCCAGGTTAGCGTTAACCAGCAAGGCATTATTAATCAGAATGGGAATCACAATGGAATGGCTTCGACCGTCACGGCGTGGAGCAGGAGCTGATTGAAGGTTTCCACCCTAACCACCGCCCCTAAGATGTATATAAGCGCACCATGCTAATGTACTCGTATTCCATGAAATTCGAATTGACTTTGACGAACTTCCAGCACCCATACACTGTCCATGCAATTGAATAAATAGCAAGAACGATCAGAATCTTAGTCCTCTGAATACCCTGGAGGCACCTCCGTAACATCGTCACCCGCGGCCTGATAGAAACGTCGACCACTATCCTGGTGTATCACTGGTTCTAGATATGTATGCTTGAGGCGATCCAGCGCTTCTTGCTGTTTTTGCACTGCTCTTCCAGATGACCCTGTGCTATGACCGCTCTCGAACGCAGACATGGACATAACATTAGACATTGAAGGACCGTGACCATCCGACATGATTGACAACGGATATAGAGATGAATGGTGTGGGTCGGTTGCCAGTGACATCGATGAGGGGTAGGATATACGACTGTTGCTAGCACTACTGTGTAATCCAGATGTAGAAGAGTTGTACGTCGGCAACGTAAGTAGTGGCGGCCTCGGGCCATCTAGTAGCTGAACGAATCGTCTCCGTCTTCGTTCCCATAGAAGGATGGCAAGAACAAGGACGATTAGAACAACGCCACCGACGACTCCACCAATTATGGCACCAATCGGTACTTGGTGACTATTCGAAAATTGTGGTGTGGATTGCATTGTGGATAGCGGGCTCGAACTTGAAGCACTAGTAACCAACGACGTACTCGTTATCACCAGGTAATCAAGCGTAAGTGGCGTCTCTTTATCACTGCCCCCGTGAACTACATGTAGGCTATGTGGCCCAGGAGAAAGTTCGGGTGTAGAAAAGAAAATCTGATTGTATATTGTGGGGCTTGCGGCCTGCGACAGGCCATTGAGCCGAAAAGTGACTGGATCGCCACCATCGATAGCATACGTCGCCGAAGTTGAATTGTGAGAAAATTCTGCTGGTATAAAGCCAAACCAGCTCAGGCCTTTGCCTATAAATTGTAAGTCAGGTGGAAGAGATATTATACTCCACTGGACCACACCTGTAAAGTTGAATCTCATTTCTGTACCAGTACGGCTAGTGAAATTTGCGGTGGCTCCGAGAGGCCCCCACCCGTCACCATAGACGATGTCTGGATCAACATTGTCGACTAGGATATAAATCCCATCTTTGGATACATTCGAGGAAGGGGTATAAGTTGCATCATCGAACCAGAAAGTACGTCCGGAAGCGGTGGCTTGAGTGACATTGACCGTTACAACGTGTGGTCCATCGACCAATTGCAGTTGTTCGCACAGTAACCAATTATTCTCCGGATATTGAAACGGTGGAGTCGCGCCTATACTGATTTTATCAACGAAACACTCCCAGCTTGGATCGAAGCCATTCGTCGTATTGACGCGGTTGCTGGTACCCAATATCTGGACAGAAGTCCCTGTATTGGCACGGGTGAGAAGGGGATACATAGAAATGAGAAAAGTGACTGACCTTCAAACGAGAAGGAAAAGCTAGCATTTGAATTCGTTCCGTGTAAGGTGTGCTGAAAGGGGGGTCCAAAATTCCCCACATTATCCTGGCTTCCTTCATCCTGGAACCAATTGGGCCCTGTATAGTGGAAAAGAGGGTCAGAGTCGTCGACCACAATCACTCTGTGGGACATCGGAGGCGGGCCCTGTGAGAGATGAGTTACATGTAAAGACGGACTCGGATTATTTACATGTGTCCCTTGTGCAATAGTTGTCCCGGGAACGCACTGGCAGGGTCGATGGGATCATTGAACTTTCAACTTACATATTGTCATAACAACTGATGAGACCCGTTTGGCGATGCTGAAGCACGGCCTACATCGTAGGGCCCAAGATGACCAGCTTCATGGTCTCAGATATCAGGGAGTTAGAGTTCCAGGTTTGCTAGACCCCGTTGTAGATGGGAGTGTTGACGGCACCAACAGACTCGATATCGAGATGGAGGGGAAAGGCCTGAGAGAGGGTTTTGAAGCTTATTCGAGATTTCGAATCCAATGCAATTGCCTATTAGCATTTACTATTACAGCCTCATTAATCATTCTTACTCACCTTAATTTATTACTGGGAAATTCAAGGTATACTGATACTTAGAGGCCTATCAACTAGGCGGGAGCGCATCATAAGCCGTACCTCTGGTTTCCATGGTGTGAGCATTATGCAACCGACAACTTTGTAAATGGGTAGAATGCCAATGATATGGTTACAACACACAAAGTGCTTGTTGCACCGTGATTCCAAACCTGCACTACCAAAGACCGTTATTACTGCAGGAAGTCGCGATCCAAACGAAAGCAAAAGCCTAACATAGTGGGAGTTCTTCTGAGCCATCAACCGAATCGTGTCCTCGTAATTCATGGATAACAACGGTCAGACCCGAATGCCAACTCGTCAGGGAGTCATGCTTTCTCACCATTTGTTAGGCCTATCGATATCCCTCAATCCCTCGGACGTAGGACCGTGACACGTGTAACCAATGATCATAATCCTTGAGGAACTTGAAGGTCCCACCTGAGTGTGTACCGTGACCGGCATCGCCAGCAACCCAGACTACAGGCTAGCTGATGCGTCCCCGTGAAAGGTGACATGCCTTCTGGCACTCGAGGATCAACGTTTACGTCACCGCCCACGAGCGAAGGATGTAACAACCGGGCATAATGATAACAGTACTGGCGCAAACTGGTGTCCCGTGGGTGCTTGACGATGGCGTCGCTCCAGCGACGGGAATAGAATTGGGAATGGACCAGCCGAAAAAAAGACAACTGAATTTGAGCCAAGGTTTAATCAATGGTCCGTTCGAACAAGAACCAAGGCGTACTTGAATGGCGAAGGGTTTGTCCCAAGAACGTAATCAAGTTTGCTGGGACTTTATGAAGGCAGGAGGCCGTGAGATTTTCAAAAAATCGGTTATACAATTCGCTGGAAGGAACCCATAGTCTCCTTATCGATGGAGTAGGTTGTGGAAGGTGGATTATGATACAACTTAGTCGAGATAATTGGAAGCCTACACTGGTACCCGTAGCTTGAGCCTTGATAAGATAAAAAAATAGTATTTATCACGTATAAAGTATTTGACCCATGACGTATCGTCTATAAGAATCGAATCATGAACAAGCAGATGTATTCCTTCCAGCGTGATTGCACTGGGCAATCTTCAAGCGAGTGACGCAAGCTCCAGAGAAGAGATAAGAAGGACAACGATCAATGTTGGCTACAAATTGACCTCGACGAATCATTGCCGCAAAGCGATTCGAGAGGCTTCGAAAGAGCCGTAATTGTTTAACCAATTTCACAGGTGTACGATTTACGGCCATAGTTGCCCTGAGGAACATTAAAATCACGAATGACAGGAAAATGTGTATAATGGACTAGCAATGGTATCAACGTGGTTGTACTATGAAACCAAGTCAAGACTTACCGAGACCCGCATAAACCGTGGAGATTTCGAGATCACCTGTGGACCGAAACTTCAGATAGTGACCAACTCGCGCACAATATTCTGGATAAGCAAAAGTGGAGTCAACACATGGATACGAAAGAAAAAAAAGTCGCTAGTTCGCACCTGCTAGCCCTGGGTTATGACTTCGAAGAATCCTGAGACTTTGTAAGGCCAACCACAGGATCGATGTCGATCATCAACATCAATACCGCGACTGGCGTGTCATTTGTTTGTACAGACCACTGTAAGGCTGCAGAGCTCATCCGAAAAGATGTCAAGGTTGAAACCAAGCATCCTAGGACTGGAGACAGAAGAAGAGGAGAGGTCCCAAATCCTCGGCAACTGGGTCAAGCTGCAGTTACATGGAGGTCACACGACATGGAAAATTAACACAGGGCCAAAGCAAAAGAGCGATGACAGAATCAAAAAGAAAATTGAAAAAAAAAGTGGTCAACAAGCATATCACGTGAAATGGTAAATAGAAACAAACTAGCGCTCTGACTCACTTGAAGCGCCGATTCAGACACCTTCAAATTCTTGTGCTCAGATTGCGGGCAGAAGCCTGCCCTTCGTCCAACAGTACCTCCAAGGTCATGTCAAACCTGGAGGCCAAGGAATGAAATGGATATATCACTCCAGATTTCAAGTTAAAACGTTAATTCTTCAATGCCTCAAAGCCTCAACTTCTTCAAGTTCACTCACCCGATGACGGCTGCTGTCCTAGATACGCATATGACCAGCTGCGGAATCCGTGGTTATCCATTTGTTCTTTGTCCAATTGTTTTCGCCGATACAATTAAGCTGGGTCTGGCCCCCTTGCCTTCACATGGAGACTACATTGAAACCGCTGTCATGCTTTTGACTGACCATTTTTCCCGGATTGCCGAAATTCCCAACGAACGATGTGCGACCACCACGCTGAATGCCAACGTTACTATCTTCCTACTATGTTCTGTACAAATGGAAACGATTATACTTTACCTTGGAATCAATGCACAAATGCACAGCCGTCTCTTGTACTCTTACTTCCTTCCGTTGTAAGCGCGGTCTCAATCTGCAAACCGGATACAGTGCCACGCCGGTGTGGCTATGGCGAACTTCGAACATGCTCCTTGGGTTAGGGTAGAATTTCGTGGACTGATGATTATCCTCCTGCTCAGAACGGCCCGCAATTCTGCTCCATAGTGTTTTCTTCTCATCCAAGAAGCTCGTCCTCTTTCCATGGGGTTGATTCGTGCTAAACCAGAGGAAGAATCACCGTTCGACGTTTATAGGTACGAGTAAGCTCAAGCTCGCATCTCCCGGGATACACTGCCAGTGATATCTATAACTAATACTCCATTCAAGGTCCATATGCACCCCCCAAGTTACCGAAATCACTCGCGGTATTATACAAAGGGAGAGTCAATTTACGGATAAATCTAAACCGTTGGCTGTACATGTTCGTTCCCTTAGATTCCGTTTAGGAAACACCAATCAAGTATGGCCCACAACTCTTACAAGCATAGAACAAGGACGCGCCAAGATCCACTGTGAAACGAATGACCAGTGGGCGATGACTCTCACAACGTTCATTAGTTTTCTGATACCATCTTCCCCAGCGTCCTCTACTAGGCGCCGTCGATGGCGTTCTTGATCATTCGCTATCAAAAAAAAATCTGTTTGTCCTTTCGCTCAATACTAAAAGTGGTCCACGTTGATAACACGCTCTTAGCGACGCAGCAGTCTCAATCGAGAGTGACGTGCGAATGGGTAAGGACTGGTGGAAGGAATATACCCTCTTCTGCTATTGCGTTATCTCAAAGTGTTCAATTCTCTCTCTGATAACGTCTTTATCCACCTTGCAGGAAACACATGTACCTGTATCAAGACGCCTACGGTACATCATTCCATCATACTGGTCTTATTTTGGGATTTATCATGCGGCGATTCTGCGGAGGTAATGCCTGCCTCCGTATGTAAAACATTTCTGTCAATTGTACAGAAAATCAACTTCCACTTCAAGAAGATATTCAACATCAGGACGTTACTATGCCCAGTGGGCGGTGTTGTCTGAACCTCTGACGTCTTGGGTGGATCATGTCATTCACAATAATTCAGCAATACTGAATGTCCATTCAGGTGAGAAAGCACAACTAGATTTGTGGCGACCCAAACTTGGAGTGGGAGGAACAATCATATCATAGGTAATTGCTTAGGGTACGTGTAATTCGTAGCACACAGGTCCAGGCCAACACCAATATCAATTAACCAGAAATGGGAGAGCCATTCTTCACGCCTTACATACAACTTGAACATCCCATTCAAATGCAACTTTGAAAGATGCAAGTGCCTGGAGGGGTGATTTTATAATCTAACCAACTCGAGAACCTCCCTTCACAACCTCAAAAGCCATCCATCACGTCCTGCCTACACCGTTATCACATCACTCACGCTTAGACCTGACGTTCTGCGTCGGGATCCAAATCAGGGAAGCATAATGACATGCCCATAAACGGAACAAGGACCCATGTGGCGCCTAAAACCGCCTTGGCGGGTTGCACTAACCCTAATTTGGATGATCCTTTGTGGTCTACCCTCTTCTACCACAAACACTCTCACCAAGTTGGTTAAATACATTCGCGTGTGCGAAACGTGCCCTACACCCGGAGTATACCGACATCTCCGAGCTATGAACGAGAAGTGACCCTCCTTCAAAAATGACGAAAACTTCTCAACGTTCTTCCTGTTACCGCTTTTGGAAATCCCCTTGTCTGCTTATCCTCCCTGATACAAGTCTTGTATGATATAAAATCTCATGGGTCTTATGTCGGAAATGTAGTATTCTCTCACAAGCCTTCAGACTCCCAGCCCTACTACAACCTGAGTCATATTCGAATCTACTCAGTCTTTCGATCACAAATCTACATCTACATCACCTACCCCAAAAAACATCTCTAAAAATGCAATTCTCAGTCCTCGCTGTCTCTGTTCTCGCATGCAGTAAGTAACGTCTTGTATTCTTGACTGTGATCTTGTGATATTCATTCGCCCTCGCGCAGTCGTTGTCTCAGTCTCAGCATCACCCATTCCTGTACCTGAAGCGGCAGCAGTAGCTCGCGAGGCTTCGCCAGAGGCAGACGCCTCACCTATTTGCGTCTATGCATGCCTATGAACGGTTCGTTATCTTCTTACATCAACTTCCGCAGGTTCTTACTCCACCCTTAGCATTCTGTTCTACACATCACTTTCGGGTCCCTTGCTTTCATACCCCTCCCACCCCGCCTCTCCATCTCGATTTCCTGCATCGACCAATTTAGCTGGTTTCTCTCTGCACCTGTACATATGTCCTCACAACTTCATTCGTTACCCGAAGTTTCTGCTTCTTCTCTCGTTTTTGCCTCGGCACTGGCACTATCTTTATACGTAGATCACTTCCATTCTTTTTGGGGACCGGTAGCCGACTGTATCTATAAAACTTTGTAGCACATAGTTCAAAAAAAAACTTTCAAAATTGGAATTCCGTCGAACTCGTCACCACCGATGGCAATATTTGGATTGACAGGTTCTGACAGAAAGATCTAAAATCGGCGTGTAAGTGCTACGATACGATCATTTACTCGCTCATCAGGGAATTGTACTGTGTCACCCTGTAACAGCCTGTAACTCCTCTTATTTTAGTCTTCATGTCATGATCTACCCTTGATCTAGTTTTTAGCGCAACCGGAAATATCCGACAAGCATGGTTCACATGCCGATGCCTTTAATGGTAAACAAAAACACAACAACGGTTAGCGGCTCGGATCGACGCTGCTCTGCCAAAAATTTGTCCTTGCTGGTAACCTGACAGGACCTTACGCCTCTAAATACGTCTTACTTACACTCCAAATCGTCTGTAATGCTGTTACCCCGGTTCCCCTTCTCCGTTCCCACCATCTTTTGCTAACGAGTCTCACTCGTGCCTTAAGTTCTAGGCTTCATCCACTCGCTGCACGGTCATTGCCCTCAATCTTTCAACAAATGTGATCAGTTCATCGTTTTGCGCTATGCATTAAGTATTCGGTTCCTAGTCGCAGAACCCTGCACTACGGGCCCGCCCGAGAATGATGGGATTCCCACACATGTTCAACGCATGTTCAACGCAATATCCGGGTCGCAAGCCTCTACCACTTCGTCCACTATGCGACAATGTCTCCATCGCTATTCATGCGGTTGCCCTCCACAGCCCTCTCTTTTCTTCTCCCCCTCTTCCCCCAATTCGCCTCAGCCTCCCTCCCCTTCAACTCCAAAGTCTCTCAGCCAGTCCTCAAACACTCCAACGAAGTAACCTTCGATCCCCTTGGGATAGCTGCAATCCTCCACAATCCCCGCGCGGCAACCAGCGCCGCCCGTCTATACTCTCAACCAGATCGCGCCATCTTCCGGTGGCATCACACCACGATGATCGGGGCTACCCTCACGCCCCTCAGCGTCCTCGTTGACTACCTAACCTCGAAACTCTCATCCATCGACCCTGCAGTATCCATGTGCCTAAAAGACCGTATAAGCCTTTCTGTCCGCTCAACAATGGTATTCCCCGACCTTCCCGTTAGCCTCAGCAACGCCTGGATGAGGGACATCCTCGCTTTCAAACCGTCCCTCTACCCAGAAAACGATTTTGCGGTCGCGGAAGTAGACGACTTCTCCGTGCAGCCATACTTTGGCACGCCCTCCGACATCAACACCATCACCAACCCCACCCCGACTGCTCCCCTCACAGTTCTAGACCTCCTCGCCCTCCTCTGCGGTCTCCTCATCCTCACCGGCCTCGCCTTCAGCATCATAACCGGTGACATCTGGGCAAGCACCCTCTTCCTCATCTACACCTTCCACTGGCTTGCCAATATCCTCATCTCCTTCAACCCCCTCGTCAAACTCCAAGAAAACAAAATCGTCTCCGACTCTTCAACACAATACTGCGTCTACCAGCGTCGCGAAGGCGGTACCGTCGTCTTCAAAGGCCGAAAGGATACCCTCGAGTGTTGGGCTCGAATGACTTGGATATTCGATGCTCGTCCGCGGAAGCACTTTCTTCACTGGTTCTGGACTACCACTGGCACACTTGGTGCTGTTGTGAGTGTGGCTTGTATGGTCAATATGGCCGCGTACCTCCAACTCGGATTCTTAGGCGTGTTGGGCTACTCCAGTCTTGCTGAAATCATGGCCACGCAAGTGGCCCGTAAATTGCAAGCGCATGCTCGAGGAAGACTAAGGGCGGCGGCGGCGGGTGAGAAGGTCGGGTACGGCGAGCCGACGTTTGTTTGCGATAATCGGACGAGGACAATGGGGATTATCAGGGCAACGTTGAAGTGTGGGTTGGAAGGACAGATGTGGTTCGACCTCGGGTTGTTACCGCAGGACATTCCGGTGTTTAAGCAGATGGTGAATTTGTTGGAACAATTGAGGACAGTGGAGGATGAGGGGGCTATGCAGAATGCTGTTGCGACTGAGTTTGAGGCGGAGAAGGATAATGCGGGGAAGTTGGCGGGGAGGATTGCGAAGGAGGTGAGGGAGGCGTGGAGGGAGTTGAGGGTTCAGCAGCAGGTTTGATCCATTTGTATAACTCATTCTTGCAAGATCGTTCAACCACCGTAAAAGAAAAGTCATAAAATCAAATATTCAGATGGTATACTAAACATCTCAGAATTTGGGAGGCTTTTCTGAGGTCTGGGAGTGTTGGGGCAAGTGCAAGATTCTTGCACCATCAATCCACAAAAAATGTATTCTGGGTCATTCCAAGGCCCAGCCTTGATTCGAACAAGGTGCTCCTGCATCAATATTCAACGCCATAGAAGTATGATGGGATATATATTGCAGGTGTGTTAACCATTACACTACCAGGCCATTATTAGTTCAAGTTGTCAGT
>QLOJ01001860.1:0-18868 GCA_003313625.1 Tricholoma saponaceum | reverse complement strand
GGAAAAAGAGATCGCAAACCGTAAGATCTGTCATAAAAACCCCCATGACGTTCGCTGTGGTAGGAGGATATGTCTGCATGGGTACAGACGGTTCATTCAGGAAGAGGATGGGGTGAAAGTAGTCGTAGTAGTCGAGAAGAGCCATCAACTCGACAAAAATCCTCTGCGTTTTGCATACGGTGAGTTGCATGTGACAAAAATTCATTGAAATGAATTCGAGGCAATGTAAAAGATTCTCCAAAATGACAGTAAGCTGGGAAATGAGGAGTTCCTCTGAAAATTTCGATTGTAAAATGCATTTGCGAAGAGTAATACACAGGTGTTGGATCTCGAGGAACCAGGAAGGGTGGAGTTTTCCTATTCCTGTGAGGATGCCATCATCCGTAACGAAATCATGACGATCTGGCATCGACATGATTGAAAATGGTTCTGTTTGATTAGGGACAAGTGGTATGCATGGAAGATGAGGGTAGTCAGGTACCCATGGTTGCGGCCATTGAAGGGGGTCATCATCCCCAAAGCAAAGGTTCGTCCTCAAAAAAAGACTACGATCACCACCCAGAGGAGGATTAAAGATAGTATTTGAATTCGGACTGGTAACTATGTACTTTCCATCACATATGACAGCACCAACTAGACCATTGGACGATACTATGGCTACAGGAACAGGTGATTAGGCATACCCTTGGTCTGGCCAGTAATCAATGTTACTCACGAGATGAGAAGCATTGGTTGTGCAACAATAAAGAAGGATTTCGCCTAAGCTCTTCAGGAGTGATGTCGACGAGGGAAGCCATAAAATTTGTACTGCAGCTGGTGAAAAACTGGGGTAAATGACATGACATGAGATCGGGTAACACTCAGATTGCACGAATAGATACCTCAGTGATCGTTCAAACAATGATAACCCAAAGCTAAAAGAGGAAATGCAAGCACCCATTCCACACTTGTGAGGACAGCAGATGTCTCACCCAGCAGGATGAACGAACGACGTCCAAGTGGAGACGAGGGCTGACACCGAATAAGAAGGAATGACCGATGCCAAATCGAGTCATTAGGGCGACGTAGGACGTCTACCCACCAGGAGAGGGATGCGGCCAACAGAGGCTTGCTGGATGCCTCAAAGCTTTGACAAGGGCTGACACCATGTTGGAAGAAACGACTGATGCCAAATCGGGTCGTTAGGGTGACATAGAACGTCTACCCACCAGGAGAGGGATGCGGCCAACGCAGAATGCGAAAGATGAAAAAAGAAATTGAGACTCACCGTTATTGATGAACAGGTTGATGCTGGGATGTTGAAAAGGGCTGAGTCATGACTGAAGTCAGCATGTGTACATAATTACTGCCTGCCCTAAATTTGCTGTCGTGGCAGGACAGGACATGTGAAGAAGTCGTCATTACCTGCCCTAAACTCGCCTTCAAGCTCTGGCGCTCACTCCTGGCTGCATCCCTCTCCTGGTGGGTAGACGTTCTACGTCACCCTAACGACCCGATTTGGCATTGGTCGTTTCTTCCAACACGGTGTCAGCCCTCGTCAAAGCTTCGAGGCATCCAGCAAGCCTCCGTTGGCCGCATCCCTCTCCTTGGGTAGATGTCCTACGTCGCCCTAATGACCCGATTTGGCATTGGTCGTTTCTTCCAACACGGTGTCAGCCCTTGTCAAAGCTTCGAGGCATCCAGCAAGCCTCTGTTGGCTGCATCCCTCTCCTGGTGGGTAGATGTCCTACGCCGCCCTAATGACCCGATTTGGCATTGGTTGTTTCTTCTCCTTATTCAGTGTCGGCCCTCATCAAGTCTAGGTCTCCCAAGTTTTCCCCGGTTGGCGTCATCGTTTCATTCTCATCAATGATCCTCGGGCCTCTGGTGGTTTTCCGATGTTTCCAATGTGACCAATCATCTGCGTGTTGATTTCAGCGTGTTTCATGAATATTGGTAAGTAATCATCGGTCGTTTCTTCCAACACAGTGTCAGCCCTCATCAAAGCTTCGAGGCATCCAGCAAGCCTCTGTTGGCCGCATCCCTCTCCTTGGGTAGACGTCCTACGCTGCCCTAACGACCCGATTTGGCATCGGTTGTTTCTTCTCCTTATTCAGTGTCGGCCCTCGTCAAGTCTAGGTCTCCCAAGTTTTCCCCGGTCAGCGTCATCATTTCATTCTCATCAACGATCCTCGGGCCTCTGGTGGTTTTCCGATGTTTCCAATGTGACCAATCATCTGCACGTTGATTTCAGCGTGTTTCATGAATATTGGTAAGTAATCCTCGTATTCCCCCCATGAAATTCCCATTAATTAACGACACAGCACCTGGCCCTTCAAATGACCCTTATCCTCATTCTATTATTTGTCCTTGAGCCCCACCCCCGGTTCAACACTTTCAAGTGTCTGAAATCACTCTTTCCTGGATCTTACTTAGTCTCAAAAACGGATCATAGTTCTGATGCTTCCCTGAATGTCTTTGCTACAAAATAAAGCTGTCATCCCTCATCTATTATCTTTTACGGCCTTATGGCTCCAACTCCTAAGCGCTTATGTGCATGTGGCTGCGCTCTTCACGTAACTCGGAAAGTTGAACTTGGACATCTGAATGGACAGAGATCAGCACTGTTGGCAGCCGATGTCCTTTCACAGAATTGTTCATTATTACGTAGTCGTAAGCAAGCCTCCAAAGCACAAAGAATGTCACCTGCTCGCTGTGCTGGGAAGCAGGAGCTTGTTGGTCGCCCTGCACCAGCTCATCAAGCATTTTTGTCAAGAAAAGCTTCCCGGTCTGACATACCTTCATTCCTTAGGTGAAACTGGAGGGACATTTTTCGAATATGATGACTTTGCTATGAGCGAGGCAGGGCCATCTGGGGTTTGTGATGATTCCCCACCCGCGGTATCACCTCGCTCCATCAACCTTGATGAGTCCTTGTCGCCCCCACATCCCCCAACACCCGACCCACCTCCTTGTTCTTCTTCAATACCTTTACCAGATGATGATGCAGATGGCCACGATCAGTACAACTTGTCGACGGCGCGCTGATCCCGCCAAATCACAGAGCGCATTGAGCAGATCGGTCGCGTATGCTGGGGAACCAACCATGTCCAATTTATCAAATGGGAGGAGAGGGAGGAAGATGACGAGGAAGTGAGCATCACAGAAGAGAACTTGAACATGGAAGATGAAGAGGATGGGATGGGTCATGATCATGATGAGCCCAAGGACAAAGAAGACATGCTGTTTGCTGAGCCAGGCCAGGAAGGACTCTCAGTTTGGGACATTCTTGGTGAGGGTTTTATGAAGGAGGTTGCAGAAATAGGTTAGCAACTTTTGAACTGATTCTAAATGGCTTTCTGATGTTTCTTCAGAAGGCAAACTTCTCGATGAAAGTGACTTAACCCTTCTCCATGCCTACACCCTTAAAGTTGAAGATGGTATCACAAACGCAACTTTCAACAAACTTCACTTTGCTTTCCCTCAATCCCCACTCGACACGATCAAGTCTACAGAGAAATGGGTGCAGTTCCTCTCAGGTTTTCAGCCCGTACGCTACAGTTGTTGCCCTTCTTCATGTGTCTGTTATACTGGCCCATACGAGACCTTACAGCAGTGCCCAAAATGTAAGGCTGATCGCTACAGAGCTGATGGGATAACCCTGTGTTCATACTTCGAATATCTTCCCATTATCCCGCATCTTTGGGCAATGGTAGCGAATTCTACCTATGCCGAAAAAATGCAATACCGGTCAAACCATGTGCGCAATCCAACCAAGTTAACTAATATCCTCGACGGCACACATTACACCTCACTACTGAGGAAGTGTGTCACCATTGGCGATGAAGAACTCCTGATGTCATTCTTTTCTGATCCCCGAGACATCGCACTTGGCTTGTCGACCGATGGTTTTTGCCCTTTCAAGCGTCAGAACAAGGCTGCTTGGCCACTCATTCTGTTCAATTACAATCTCCCTCCCGAAGAAAGGTTTCAGAAGAAAAATATCATCTCTCTTGGGTCGATTCCCAAGAAACCCCTCAACTTGGATTCATTTTTCTGGCCGGTTGTCCAGGAACTTCTTCAGCTTGAAATTGGAGTCTCGGCATTTGATGCACTCTTGCGGTCGATTTTCATTCTCCACGCATATTTAATTGTCGTTTTTGGTGATATTCCAGCAGTCTCGTTGATTATGCATATGAAGGGACATAACGCAATTGCTCCATGTCGAATATGTGAAATTCGAGGGATCCGCAAACCTGGCACAAAAACACATTATGTGCCCTTGGATCGTTCTTTTCTTCCAGGCTCTCCGGAGTCATACAACCCATCTGCTCTTCCGCTCCGCGATCACGCATCATTCCTCGAACAAGCAGAGATAGTTCAATCAGCTTCAACTAGCAAAGATTTCAATACATTTTCCACAAAGTTTGTCATCAAAGGCATGCCATTGCTCAGTGCATTAAGCTCCCTCTCATTTCCAACTTCATTTCCCTACGACTTCATGCATCTCATCTGGGTGAACCTAATTCCTAATCTGGTTCTCTTTTGGACTGGGAAATTCAAGGACTTGGATCACGATGGGCAGGACTATGTAATTATGAAAACTGTCTGGGAAGCGATTGGAGAGGCAACCTTTTGGGCTGGAGAAACGATTCCTGCTGCATTCGGGTCCCGTGTCCCCAACCTTGCATTAGAGAAGGCGAATATGATCGCTGAAACCTATTCAATTTGGACATTATACCTCGCACCCGTGCTTCTTAAAGGCCACTTCCTGAATGAACACTATTATAACCATTTTGTGAAACTTGTTCAACTGCTTACACGTTGCATTGACCTTGAAATCACACATGAAGAAATTGACGAGCTCGACCAGGATTTCCAGAAGTGGGTTCAAGACTATGAGCAGTACGTGCTTTCACCTCTCACTGCAGTGGAATTTTGTTTAATGGCTTGCCAGGTTCTACTGTCAAGATGATCCGGATCGCATTTCATGCTGCCCACTCACCGTTCATGCCTTGCTGCATATTGCTCCAACCATCAGAGCTATGGGCCCAGTCTGGGCTTATTGGGCGTTCCCAATGGAACGCTACTGTGGCAATGTTCTTCGCAACATCAGGAGTCGACAGTTCCCCTACTCAAGCATCAACAGATATGTTACGTCGCATGCACAGTTAACCCACATCACCCTTCTATACAATTTGGATGAGAAACTATGCCTTCAACCGCCCACATCTCATGACCGGAATTTAACACTACCTTTATGTATGTCTTCCATCCCTCAACAATTCCCTGATTTATATTAGTTTCAGATCCGCTATATGTTCTTACTCCTCCAATGCGATCCGCACAAACTATTAACTGCTCTCTATGGATGAAACTTACTGTGTCACTTGCAACTCGCTTTGATGTAACTGCCCAAACAATTTGTTGGCTTATCCCAAAGGATTCCCAATTTATTCAGTATGGCCGGGTATACCAGCTTGAAGGTGGGGATGTCATGCATGCTCGTAAGCTTATTTCACCTCAATCCGATAGCTGTGACATGTTGTTTGTTCGGGTATGTGTCGATGTATCTGATACAGTACACATTGACATATTTCTATTTTAGTACCAGCTTTTGGTTGATAAATTCACTCATCAACGACGCCGAATGTCCAAGTTTGAACTGCACGATTTCTATGGCCAACTACTTCGCCTTCTTATCATCAGCATTCCTGAGTTGCAAAATGACCAAGTCCAGCCCCAAATGCTCATCTATGCGCTTATCAAGTCGGTTAAACTCATCACTCCCACCACAGATGGGATCAAATATTATGAAGACTTTGGATCCACGGAATTCATTGACCTCAACCAGGTGAAATGTGTTATTGGACGGATCATGGATTGTGGGAGGTGGGCCATTGTTGATTGCAGTACATCTTCTGCATGGCCACATGTTACAAAATGACTCCATGTTGTATTTGTATAGCTGTCTTAAATAACATTTCTCAAGGCATCGAGAACATGCCCAAATTCAGCCCAAAATTCAATGCTGAATTTCACTGAAATCTTGTCAGAAATTACACATTGTTGACCTAGCCATAACTGTTTGAAATTCCTATCGTTGTTTAAGTTGAAAATCATCCTGTATATTTCAGCCACTTCTGGTATGTTATTCCACCACACCAACTTGGCATAAAAAGTAGAAATATACTGTATATGAAATCCATACCTTAAGTGTTTGAAACATTGCAGCCAGAAATTCATCCCAAATTCATCCACCCTTAATTCAGCCATATATATTATGAAATTAGGGTTTCCTGAACTAAACAAATGAAAAACAGGCCCTGCTGGGTTCACAGTGTGTCACCCACTTCAAATTCCTTTTGTGGCTCTCCCTCATCATGCTAAATCTTCTATGCAACTGGTTTCTCTTTGGCAATGTCTACACTGTATATTGGCAAGTTTCTACCGACTTGCATCACAACCCAACCCACTAGTGCGAATCAGAAAATGATCGATCTGTCGCAAGCTGCCAGCAAGTAGTACATGTCCCTATTTGTCCCTCTCAGCACCTGTCCTGTTCTTTCGCAAAACTACGCATGCAACACCAAATTGCTGTTAGGATAATCCGTGCTGCCTATATAGTATATATGATAGGTCGTTCACGTGTGTATGGCCACCTGTCAGCTGCCTGTCCACAGACAGGCACAGGCCAACTGGCACGCGTCCAGTACCTGCTAGGACTATCCCACACCTCCCTGTACGTTCCAAGTTTCTACAGGCACTATTGATGTGTTTTTTGTTGTTGCCGCACCCACGTTGATCTTTGCACCATTTGCAGAAGATATTCCCAAGTTCTCGCCAGTAAAAACATTGAGACTCGATTCCACTTGGGACCTGATCCCTCTTTGATGTCATCGGCAGGCTGGCTCAAGTTATACCCAGACTTGCTAAATGCCATCCACTATGACCTGTGACACCTGTCAATATGCTCTGATTCTTGGGTGTGCATAATTAAATCTTCCAGATGAGTAGCAGTATGGAGTACCCAAGTATTAATAGCAAGCTAGTCATGAATGGACAATTTACAACCACTTACAACCTCTCTCTAACAATGACTCAGGTTGCAGGAAGAGACACAGCCAGGCTTGCTGTGGCTCTCTTTACAAGGTAACTTCTTAATCTTGGATATCTTATTATACATCACTAGGTTCCTTCTGAGGTTGATTGGAAAGGTCTTAACAAATGTTTCTGGCCTGTGTCAAGCCTGTGTCTATTCACTCACTTCATGTTCATTCACTTTTATTCAGTAGTAAATATTCATCTTTTACATAGTAGCTCACTGAAAAATGGCTAACAGATACTGAAAATATTGTACAATTTGTATCAAGATCCGGGTTATCCTAATTCCAAAAAAAATGAGATACTCTATCTGGAAAATTTGTTCAGCCCACTTACCATTCAGTCAAACAGTCTTCCAACACTTATGCCAATCTGTCCCATGAACAAGCTTGCTATAATCCAGCTTTGTCACATGTTCCCCTATAACAAGAGAATTCATAGGCATACACAAGCCATCCCTATGCCAAGGTGGAATCCAGAGAAGAAGCTCTTCATTTTGGCCTTGAATCCACCCACTTTGAACATTGAATGTAGTTTTATCTGAAAAGATAGAAATGGTTCCAGGTAGCAAGGATGAGGTACTGGATTGTGGGATAACTGAGCTAAGTTGGCCATTGTGTCCTTCTGCATTCCAGACTCTGATTGTCTTGTCAGATGAACCAGACACAATATTCTTGCCATCAGGTGAATATGCAACAGACCAAACAACATTAGTGTGCCCTTCAAATGGTCCAGACACCAGGATTCCTGTTTCTGCATCCCAGACTCTGATTGCCTTGTCAAATGAACCAGACACAATCTTCTTGCCATCAGGTGAATATGCAACAGACTCAACCCAGTCAGAGTGCCCTTCAAGTGGTCCAGACACAAGAGTTCCTGTCTCTGCATCCCAGACTCTGATTGTGGCATCCACAGATCCAGACACAACCTTCTTGCCATCAGGTGAAAATGCAACAGAGCGAACCCTGTCAGTGTGCCCTTCAAATGGTCCAGACACAAGAATTCCTGTCTCTGCATCCCAAACTCTGATTGTAGTGTCCTCAGAACCAGATGCAATCTTTTTCCCATCAGGTGAATATGCAACAGACCAGACCTCATCAGTGTGCCCTTTAAATGGTCCAGACACAAGTATTCCTGTCTCTGCATCCCAAACTCTGATTGTGGTGTCAAATGAACCAGACACAATCTTCTTGCCATCAGGTGAATATGCAACAGACTGAACTCCACCAGTATGCCCTTCAAATGGTCCAGACACAAGGAATCCTGTTTCTGCATCCCAGACTCTGATGGTCATGTCATGTGCACCAGACACAATCTTCTTGCCATTAGGTGAATAGGCAACAGACTGTACTACCCAGTAACCATGGCCTTCAAATGGTCCAGACATAAGGATTCCTGTCTGTGCATCCCAGACTGTGATTGTGTTGTTAGAACCAGACACAATCTTCTTGCTATCAGGTGAATATGCAACACACCAGACTGAGCCAGTGTGTCCTTCAAATGATCTGGGCACAATAATTTTTGTCTCTGCATCCCAGACTCTGATTGTCTCATCAGGTGAACAAGACACAATCTTCTTGCCATCAGGTGAAAATGCAACAGACTGAACCCCATTGGTGTGCCCCTCAAATGGTCCAGACACAAGAATTCCTGTTTCTGCATCCCAGACTCTGATTGTGTCGTCATCAGAACCAGACACAATCTTCTTGCCATCAGGTGAATATGCAAAAGAGTAAATACAGGCAGAGTGCCCTTCAAATGGTCCAGATACAAGGATTCCTGTTTCTGCATCCCAGACTCTGATTGTCTTGTCAAATGAACCAGACACAATCTTCTTGCCATCAGATGAATATGCAACAGAGTAAATCTGGTCAGAGTGCCCTTCAAATGGTCCAGGCACAAGTATTCCTGTCTCTGCATCCCATACTTTCATTGTGCTGTCCCTAGAACCAGACACAATCTTCTTGCCATCAGGGGAAAATGCAACAGAGCGAACCCCATCAGTGTGCCCTTCAAATGGTCCAGACACAAGAATTCCTGTCTCTGCATCCCAAACTCTGATTGTGTTGTCCTCAGATCCAGACACAATCTTCTTGCCATGAGGTGAATATGCAACAGACTGAATCCCATCAGTGTGCCCTTCAAATGGTCCAGACACAAGGATTCCTGTCTCCACATCCCAAACCCTGATTGTGTAGTCATCAGAACCAGACACAATCTTCTTTCCATCAGGTGAATATGCAACTGACCGGACTGAGTCGGTGTGTCCTTCAAATGGTCCTGACACAAGGAGTCCTGTCTCTGCATCCCAGACATTGATTGTGTTGTCATATGAACCAGACACAATCTTCCTGCTATCAGGTGAATATGCAACACAAATAACCATACTCCCTACATCTACCACCTGTAGAATGGCAGGCCAACATGCCACTTTCCCCTTCTCACATATGCTGAACTTTGAAGCCTCTGCCTGAAATAGCATTGCTATCTTAGACTCAGTTGGTAAAAATGGCAGGGTTGATAAATACATATGAGGCACAGAAATAGAAATGATCCCAGCAAATGCAGTAACAAACTTTCTGGCATCCTTTATCATGCTTTCTAGATCATGATTGTAGTTCTAATACACATATAATATAAGTTTTTGATGCCTTGTCCTGTTACAGAGATACATACCTTGCACCAGTTTTCCATTATAGACAAAGCTCGGAAACACACTGGAATTTCATTAATCAGGCTAAGGACCTCCAGCCAGTACAAGAACCTTTTTCTCATAAATTCATCAATGCCTGCGAATATCATATCATCAAATTCCACAGCTTGGAGATGGTCTGCCATAAATATGCAGACATATGAAAGGTCAGCAGGAATATTATCCTTGATTCTTTTCTGTAAATCTATCACATCCTCATTTGGAAGATATGATGTTGGTAATTGACAGATATTGAAGCATAATCTTCTCATAACTTGCAGACATGATAGAACAAGTTTTTTGTTTTGCCCATCTGGGCTGATGTAGAAATGATTGCTTCGAGTTTCATCAGTGAGAAAATCCCGAAATGATGTATGGAGTGGCTGGATGACTGTATCATTTTCACCAATCCCACTTATTAGGGATCCAAGTGGCTGCAAAACCTGCCTTACATGTTTGGATTCAGAGTCCCAGCACAGCTTACACAAGGCTGTAATGGAGAGTGGTTTTCTCACAGTCAAGATTGTCCCAAGTATTGCTTTGAAGCGATCATGTTGGACTGTCTTTTCCCCAGGAAATATGTTCTTCAAAATATTCAGATACAAGTAATCAAGATTGTTGCTCTTAGTAGACATGAGCACCTGGAATTGTTCTGAGGGGTCTGAGCCAGGCTTTGTAATGAAATGACATGCTGTAGATGCCCACTGAAAGAGTCCTTCTGCTTCATCTACTAACCTATTCTTCCAATCATCTGCATCAATTTGGATCCCATCAAGTGATGACTGAATAAATATAGCTATATCATAGGCTGTGGTTGCCTTATCAATTGTCTCCATATGTTTGGAAACAATATGAGTGTTGTATTGCAATACATTGATAATGTCTGCTTCCAAGCGGGAGGTAAGAAGGATCCGGAAATTTCCAGGAAGCTTTGGTATTTCTTTTACCAAAATTTGTAAAATAATCCTTCTGGAATCTGGACCTCCACATTCATCCAATGCATCAATCACAATTACAACTGGCCCAACAAATTTCAAGCTAGCTGCAGGCTTCAGCAGAAATGTTTCAAACTGCTGTTTCACAGATGGACTAGAGCGCAAGGCAGCACTATCTTTAATGCAATTGTACAGAGATGACTTCCACTGAGGGTCAAGATCTGCCAGGCCTCTAGTAATTGTACTGAACAGATGATGAGACTGACGGTCTGCCTGATTGCTAACATCAAAGCAGAAACATGAGCCAAGACGCTTTTGCTCATCACACATTCTAGCCACAGTATGAGCAATAGCAGACTTTCCAGAGCCAGCAACACCATTCAGCCAATAGATACCAGCAGATGTGCTGCTTGAATCATTAACCCAGTGAAAAATCTCATCAATAATGGTCTGACGAGTCCCTGGGAGACACTGTTTCTCTAGATTGTAGCCTGCACCTTTGGAGTAGTGCATCTCACTAAAATCAAAGTGGGTGGCTTTCCAGAGGTTACATCAAGATTAAGAGTAAGGATAAATATTTACAAAACTTACCAATATCAGATACATCAGAACCAATATTAGAGACTTCAGACAAAGTTCGCACAACAACAATTTCAGTAGCAACTAAAGCCTCATTGATGAAGGCTGATTTGAGTTCACCAAATCTTGTCTGATACTCTTGAGCTTTGATACTAGCTTGTGACAGAAAGTGCTTCCCAATACAAGTCCCTACCATTTGAGAAAGATAAGTGTTTGTACATGTGATTAAAAAAAGCCCCACAAAAGCTGATGTCTTTGGCATAGTTGGTGAGGAAATATGCACAATCAATGATTTGCTGGGAAATCAGCACCAGAACATTCTGTTGGGCTTCATATATACCATGCCAATCTACCAGATTGGAAGAATTGTGAAAATCAGTTACAAGTTTCTTTAGAGTGTCTCCTTGCTGCAACATTGAAAATACATCATCCAAGGTTTTCACAAGCCCTGTGATGTTGTCATCAAGTGCAGCCTGGTCAATAATAATCTACACACAACTAGTTTAATACCAGTGATAAGAAAGATATGACTGTTCCACACAACCTTGGGTACAGCAGATAGGATATCCCATGTCATCTTTGCATAAGGATGTAGCTAACAAACAAGAGTGAGAACTGATGTTTGATATATCCTGCAAAATACTTACCCCTGTGATTGGACCCACAAATGTCATGAACCAGTTAGCCTTGCTAAGCAATACATCCCAACTTGAAGATGGAGACTGTAACTGATCAACTTGAACCTTGGCCTGGGCAATGGCAGAGTCAACAGTTTCAATGGCAATAGGGTCTTCAACATTAGGAGCATCAGTGGAATGAGGAGCAGATTGCTGAAACTTGAAGATAATGCTACGATGTTGAACTTGCAGATGACCAGGCTTCACATCTGAGTCATATTTGTTTAGTTTGAGAGTTACTGTAATCCAGTTAGTGAAATTATGATACCTATGTAATTTGCTTACCATCATCTGAGCCAAGTGTGGTGAGTTCCTGCTCAGATGCTCCCTTGTTCTTGTCACCGAGAAGCCCACAAGTGCGTTCAGAGTAGACCTGAATTTTCAGCTTTGAACTATCGGTAACATCACTTAATAGTTCAACAAGTCAACACCTGGTCCCCAATGCTAACGTAGGTTGACATTGTTGCACTCACAATGTGAAAGTCTCATTCCACGTCGGGTTCTTCGTCTTGGAAGATGTAGCAGTCCTTATGGTTTTCTGATCGACGGTGATCCGAACGTAGAACTTGTGTGCTTTCCTGTTGTCTTCGTCGACATACTTGAGATCTAATATCAATCGGATTTTAGCTTGAACGTCATCCGAAATCTAGTCTGGGGAGTCTTAATCATACCTGAGATTGTGATAGTCTTCATTGGAGAGCTGTGACACCTCCGACGTGAGTGTTGACCAACACCTTCGAGTCAAACGTACCGTTGAATACTGTCTGTGTTGGGAGTAGTCATGGCTGTTGAAGGTTGAGAACTAACACCGCAAATGATCTCACACTGCCACACATCCAGCGATGGCAGGCGATGACTCAGACTCGGACGACCTGCAAGTACGAATCTTGAAGTCGTTCTCTGACAGCAGCAACTACGATTGCACACCAGTCAATTACCGTATCCAACGAGAAGCCTTTCCAAGTGATTCATTCCTGAAGCTGTGTCGCAGTCCAGGTTGATGGGACTACTTGCAATGAGTGTCACCTCATAGCCATCATGGCATCTACCCCGGGGACCGTTCTCTTGTTTGGACCCTTGAGCCATTTTACTTGTTTTAAGGTCATAGCATTTGCATCCATACCCACAAGATGAACGGACCAAGAACGGACAAGTACATTCGCGGCAAATGATCAAGCCATGGCCAGCAAGTGTCGGTGAGCATTTTCAGGTGAACATGGTCCACTGTTGCTCATATCTTCGCTTCTCAGGGCATGCACATGCAGAGTATGATGGGTAGGCATAGGGGAGTTTGGCATGTGAGGATGTTAGTCTGTACGATGTCGGCCAGGGGAGCAGAGCTACAGTTAACGTACAGGAAGTCTGTGTTATTGCTCGAGGTAATATATCTTCATATCGGCTACCATTCCAGGGCAGAACGCCAGTCTCTGCCAAAGTAAACTCATTCCGAAAACATCGCCCCCAGCGATCAACAACCTCAGCATGCCACCGATCTAGAGAGCACCGTTCCCAACGCACGCCCGTAGGCATCGACGCCTTGAGATTACAGAGAAAGAAATGTCCCGCATGCGAGAACCTATCCGGTGCTGCTCTATGACGCCCGTGAGGCCATCTGCTTTGCCTGCCTGTTTCTTGATCCTAGGTTGTGTTCTGGATGAGCACGCTGTTATGGTGATGAGCAACATAGCAGATGTGACAATTATGGCATCTCGCACCTTCCCACAGACCACCACGACCAATCTCATAAGGCATGTTCGTTGTATAATAAACATACCTTTCGCGACTCTGCATCCACCTTGTTCCCCACGATCGCTGACCTATTGGTGGTAGAAAACGGCGTGAGGATCGCGAGCCTCTGTAAGACCTGCAGGTAGGACACGTGTGAGCTGTGGAGAAGGAAACACAATGCAGGATTCCCTTACCCGACAATACATATTCTTGTGTTTGATGAATCTCCAGTTAGAGGCACCAAGACCATCAAGCACTCAAGGCCTCGAGGTGCGATCATCTAAAATTGAACGTATTAGTGAGGCGAAAGAACAGCCTCGCTTGTTTCATTGATCTGACAACTCGTAGGATTAGCGAAGATCCGTCCACGGAGCATGTTCTCCAAAGTACAGAACACCAGAAATTACCTCAAGTACCCCCAGGCGACCAATTTTGTGAAGCCTAAGCTATACGTCACCCTCGTGAACGCCTGGCAGAAATCATCCTCTGCGTGATTTCGAGGCCGTCGTTGCTCTGTTGAAAGGCTTCACACTCTTGTGTAACCTCTTCTTCGTTGCCCCAGTAGACGCCGGCGCGAGGTCGCAAAAGGAACAAGGGAGGTTCTCGTAGATAAATCTTTGTCAGAAAGGACCAAAGAGAGCACGTCAGACGTATGAAAGTGTATAAGGGATTGACATACTATATGTTTCGCAGCCATTTAACCTAGAGAACAAGTAGAAATATTTTCGCATTGGCCTGCCCTCAGAGTCTGAACCTATTTGACGATTTCCGAGTCCTCGCGAAGGATCCGAGTCCCTCATGAACAGAAGCAAAGCAGAAGTTGTCTAGTTGCGAGTCGGTCTAGAACTGAGAACCAAGGATTGACAAAAACTTCAGGCAGAGAGAATGTCGGAAGCAAGCTGCACAGTGCAAGACGCGTTGTTGTGACTTGTAATTCAATTTTCCGCGTCATGTCGTGTTTCAACTTGAACTTGCCCAACGTCGCTGACTCGTGTAGTAGTTATGACCACCCAGCGCATTCGATACTTCTTGCAAGATATTCCGGTAATCGGATTCCACTCCACTCCACTTGCGCTCCCCGGTCCTCGAATCATGGTATCCATCCTTTTTTCGGCCCATACACTCCTCACCTCAGCCTTCTCCCAACCAAAATTTCTTGGTCAATATTCCGACCACGGCACATTTGGGGCAGGCGCGAGTCGACATAGCTCGTTTAGCTTTGACTAGGGTCAGCCGTTTTTCTAGCTCAAAGTTGAAGGTGCACCTCATCAACCATGCTCTAGGCCAGTCACCAGCCACTCTTCAAAACTTTGTCTGTCGATGCCAACGTCACTTGATTCAAGGATGGCACACTAATGTCATTTCTGGACAAATTTACTCCACCTGGTGCCCACCCAGCCCCAGTTGTCTCGCGACATCCACGTTCAAAAGCCAAGGATATCCTCCACTGAACCCCTCCCTCTCCTCAACTTCTCGCCAATCCATGATTATGTACAACCGTGCAGATCCGCCGATAACGTCCTCATTCCTCTTGCATTCCCCAACGCCAATCGCGACCCTATCCTGCAGGAATATTAGACACCGAATGTGGTCTGGCTACCGAGGCGTACAATCATTTCATGGATGATTAGGATCCATACGAGGATGATCCCCTGCGCGATCCCGATGGGAAAGTGTTCAAGACGAGCGACCACCGAATGTCATGGTCAGGTCTCAAGAACTTGCCCATGCTGCTGTTCTTCTTGCCGTACGCTGTCTCTATTCATCGTATATCCTGCCTCAGCTTTTTTAATGACAATGGTCTCGTTATCCTTATCGTGGAGAATGAAAGTAACAATTCTACTGGTCAAACTGTGAACTTCACTCAGAGAAGCTAGATACGTATCTTGTGAGTCATCGGGCTCCTAGAGCCTCTCTTCTGTTTGGTAATGCTCATTCTTTCGGTTGTAGGATTGCTACTGCCACGCCGCTGAATATACGGTTGCGGTACCAGCTGGCGTTCCCAGACGAGTTCAATATGGACGGTCGATCGTTCTACGAAGGTATGTACAAGTCGGTCTGCTATTGAGTTCCTCTTCGATGTTTTGATGTCTAGGCGATGACCTTATCTGGGAGGTGGACGACGGCGTGCCTCATCAAATCTAAACCCAGAACAGCTACCTCGTCATAAAAGCGAAGTCTACGTCTTCCGCTGTCATTCTTCGGTTGCGAAATCCATTTTGCTTGGGCAATGGGTTTGTGGAGGTTGGGGTTGTATCGACAGAGGGAGATATTCATTCTGAATTTCCATGAGTCGTACGACGGTTGGGCACTTGGGCTTCTACGGGCGGAGAGTCGGCTATTAAGTATGCCTTGTGGGTCGAAACTGATGGAGTGATCTGCGTTTTGCCGCTGGTACGTTCTCATGCCGCTTCTTCGAACCTCGTCTCATGCTACCGTCCCCGCCAGCGAACGCAGACCGCCGAATCTACGTATCACCTGCCCCTCGTTGGTTTGTGGTCAACGTGAAGCGGCGGCGGCTTCTCCTGCTAAACCTCGTGGTAGTCGTCGTTTCCTTGCCTCAGGCTTGCTTAAGCCGAGGCTTACCCAACATTTCTTATTCTCTTTCCAGCATGCCGTCACGTCTCTTTGCCCAGTGTTATCGTCGCCGCCAGTTGGGGCGCTGATACTTCTGGCCTCAAAACACTAGTTTTATCTTCTTACTCTCCGTGTATAGTCTGCATCATTTCAGGGGCGAACTACCAGCGGGCGTATAACCACACTTTGCGCAACGAGGTGCATGCCTCCGTCATTGCATCCCAGTCTCCGCGTACTCTTTCATGCATGAGCCCCGTATTCAAGTTTGGATCCCAGTCAAGATCCTATCATCTTTAGCAGGTTACCGTTCAACATTGTACCTCATTCCCGAGTCCAAGATACTTCCACTTCCCCTTGCGTTACTCCGTTCTCGATTTCTCCGATTGATCGCTAGTGAGCTCCTAGTGCCTCACTGTACACATATCCTGATTCCAAGTCCTCTAGATCAACCTCGATAGCGGAACGATGGCAGAAATTACAAATCTGGTTGCACTGCCCCATTGGTTCCAAATCATCTCGGGTGCTCTTATTCTGAGGGCGGGCATTTGCCGGAACACTGAGCAGGCACTAGGAATCTTCGGCATACCAAGCAGGAAGATGAGATCTATTGATATGTTGGCCCTGTCTTAAATGTTTCGACACGTATCAAGTCTCAGGTCGACCCCCTCGAATTCCAGTTGATAATCGTATTACGCGGTGGACTCGATCCGTGGCTGTTCTCAGGCCCCGAATAGCTCATGTTTACCATGCTCCCATATACCCCGAGTGCCATCCTGTTCCCCTGTTGCAATTCCTTTATTCACGGTTCTGTCGTTCCTCAGTCCATTGGAGAGATATCGGGTCTCGTTAAAAGGATGAAAGAAAGATTTGATACATATGTCGATTATGATTGACTATGTTCGTAAACCCATGAATGAACAAAATTCATTTGCATTCAAGCAGTAGGGGTCAGTGTACAACTTGAAGATACCAGTTTACGTAGCGCTACGGTTAAAATGCAAGGATTCAGCGTAATTGCTAGAGGTAATATATCTTCAAAGCACTTCAAATCGGTCCCTCAGAATGAATACCATATGTACCCAGCAGAACGCTAGTCATTCCACCAAGCGAACTCGCTCCGAGAACACATCCCCAGCGATCAAGGTTCTCAACATTAGGCCTCCTTTATCAGACCCCAGATCCCGCGAGGACCCTTCCCAAATTCCACTAATATGCATCGACACATGAGTAGAGAGAGATGTTCATGATATCTGGTGTGTGAGGAGTTTCATAAGTACCAAGAACAACGAAGAAGAGAAACCAGGAGAACCTTACTTATCTATATGGCGCTACTCTTCAACACCCGAAAGATCAGCCTCACAAGCTGGAGCGCCAAGCTTGCGTCGTTTCTTAACTCCAAGATAAGCACGACAGTCCTGGCGATGAGCAACGTAGACATCAACTTACGATCATAGCATCTCGCACCTCCTCACAAAGCATCCACTACCAAAACCCCCACTACGTCCGGTCTCCCAACGTGTATTCATCAAATGAAAAAAATCGGAATACACTAGCAGTCTTGAATATGACTAACTACTCAATACTATGAGTAAACTATAGGCGAAGATGAATGTGTAATGGACATACCTTTCGCGACTCTAGATCCACCCTTTACCCCACGTCCGCCTTGCGTGAGGATCCCAGCCTCACCCGACAACTTATATTCCCAAGTTTGATAAATCTCGAGTAGCGGGAACTATGACAGCCAAGTTTTCAGAGGCCTTGAGGGGGTTGAACACTTTAATGAGAAGCCCTGATATGGTATGTAGAGGCGGTAAGATAACAACCTTGCTTCAGATTGAAATGATTGACAACTTGTGACATCTTCGAAGATCCAACTACGGAGCGTCTTCTCCGAACCACAGCGCACAAGAAATCAGCCCCGGGCGAGCAGTTTGGGAAGCAAGGCCCGAGTAGACGATCGTCGTAGTGAACGCCGGGCCGAAATCATCCAGTGTCATGCATCATTGCTCCGTCGAAATAGTTGACGCTCTTGTGTACCTACTTCCTCGTTGCCCCAGTAGATGCCAGCGAGAGGTAGTGAAAGGAACAGGTGAGAGTCTAGTAGACAAATATGTATATCAGTAGGAACTAAAGAGAGGCAAGGTCGGATGTCGAAGTGCAAGAGATTGACATACCATATGTTTCGCAGCCATTCAGAGAATAAGTAGAGATGATATTTTCGCAACGGCTTGCACGTCGTTTACAAGGATTGGATGCGACTCGTGCTGGCTGTGATAGTAAACCATACCACGCGATGCATCAGATGCGTCAACAGTACCCAACAGTGGACAACCTATTGGAAGGAGCCTAGGTTAGCATCAGGTGTATTTCTGAGGGCTGGCTCCGCACCTTTCCTGAGATCAGGCTGATTAAGACGAACAAGAATGGGACGTTAAGAGCGCACCATCTACACCGTTCGAATTCCCGCATTCCCGCACTGAACCCTCCTTCAAATTGATGTTCTAAGGTTGAGTCTCCAGTTACTCGGGAGGTGGACTGCATGATAGATTCTTGGGTACATCGCTGCGCACTACTGATAAGCGACAGCGTGAGCA
>QLOJ01001859.1:0-29293 GCA_003313625.1 Tricholoma saponaceum | reverse complement strand
AGCGGAAAGTGAGAATTATGCATAAGCGCACAAAAGCGTGTGAAAAAGCACAAAAGCGCACAAAAGCGCGTGAAAAAGCGCGAAAAAGCGCGCAAAAAGGCGCGCAAAGGCGCTAAAAAGGGCTGTCCGGTCCGGAGGCACCTAGAGGTATGCGGTATTGCCATATATATCCTGTATGCGCGCAGAGAGGCGGGGAGCCATATCAGCGTTGAAGTTCGCATGCTTCTACAAAATCTTTCAGTAAATACGTATACCCAGAAGTGTCCCAAACACCAGAGACTAATGTAGATAATTTGGATACTCTGGAGACTCTGGAGACTCCGGCTACGCCGTGAATCCGGTCACCTAATCGGTTGCGGCTGTACCCGAATGTCATGACATGTGATATATGACATGCGTTACGATGATGCGTCTTCGTTGGGCCTTGGTTTATTGCCATCGCGGTCGTTGTTCCTGCCCGCCTGTCTCCATCACCCACGCTGGACACCTCCACATCTCAGCCATCTCATATATGGGCCACCTGCACCGGTTCATTCCTTGCCCACACTGCAAGAAGGAGATACCTGAGAGGCTTACCTGTGGTGGGTTCCGAAATCCACAGCATGCTGGGCTGCTGTACCGCAGGGTGCGTTTCAAGCCATATTATAAACTTCCACACCTTTATGCAGTCCCTTGCAGCAGTTGAGAGAAGACTATATACAAGACGTGCCACCTCTGGCAAGGGTGGATTTGTGAGATGAAAATATTGATAACATATTGTCAGTTTCAACAACCGCATTTTATTGTGTGTCAAATCTATTGTCTTATATAGAATATTCTATTGAATTTGGTTGCGAGGCATTTCCCAGCAACATATTTTGAATACAATTGTCATACCAGTCATGTGATCTATGCCAGCCAATCGGATTCCATTCCGATGAATATACTTGAGAGGGATATCTAAAATCTGTTGCTGAGATTTGCCTAGCGACCAAATTCAATAAAATATTCTACATAAGACAATAGATTTGGTGCACAAAAAAATGCAGTTATTGAAACTGACAATATGTTATCAATATTTTCGCCTCACAAATCCGCCCTTGCCAGAGGTGTGCGGCCGCAGTACAGCGTACTAGTGGACCCACCGGCCCGACTGCTTGTCATTGTTTGACGACGGCTCCAGCCACACCGCAACCGGCTTATTAATCACTGCTGGTGTCTCCACAGTCTCCCAAATCTCCACAGTCTCCCCAGTCTCCGGAGACTTTCGGGACACTTTTGAATGTACGTTTGTTCTCAAATCTTTCAAGACACAATCATTTTGCTCTCAATACCAGAACTCATCAATAACATCATCGATAATCATTAAACTTTCAAACAACAAAGCTACTCTTTGACAGTATCCTAATTAATATTGTTCCATGTGGCAAGTCTGCGAAGGCATATATACTTCTGCTCCGTCGATGTTCAACGTTCAACCTTTATACGAGATTAACCTGAACGGTCCTTCGGTTTCACCATCTCCTGATCTCGACACACGACTGTCGACATGGCATGGAATGGACATGAGCACCGTCCATTCAATTTGACTGGCGTTTTTGTGGTTCTGCCTCGTGTTCAAGTTAACCTGGCTTCGTACATATTGTTCTCTGATTTACAATCACCTATTCCAGTGCCGGTCTTACCACCATTTCCATTGTATTTCTTAATGGTTTTCAAGTTCCTCATCCCAGGCTCCAGCTCTCCGTATTTTGGGATTTAAATTTTTGAGGGATGTATGAGTCAGATGTTCGGATACCGAAAAACGAATCTGCACTGATCATGCCATAATCAGCGAAGTGCCTCTTGCGACTCTTGCCGGTGACAATATTAATGGCACATAGGAAATTCGCGAAGGCCAGATTTGACAGTTCACTGGGCGTTTTCAATTTCTAGCTTTTTTTTGCTCCGAGCATAGAACGTATTTGGGGGAGCCCCAAGTTGAATCCCATTTAATGTGGACTGGCCTTTCCTCGTCCTTTTGCCGCAGAAGTTGGACGAAGTAATAACGACGTCGACCTCTAGCCCAAAATGTATCACTCAGCACCTGTACGAGGAAAAGCTTAAGGATGATTTCCTCCATATACTATTCGAACTTCGCTGACTATATGTACATAAAAAAGAACATGACGATCCTTCACGCACAAACTATGTTGCTGCAACGGCAGGCTGTTGCTGTATCTTCTCCGCCGACACCTCTTTTGCTCGTGTCCTCGCTGCCGGAACGTCCTCCTTCGTTCCTTCTCCATGTTCCACAGTCCCTGTAGCACCACCCGATTCTGCTTTCTTAGGACGCCCCGGCCCTCTCTTCTTCTTTGCTGGCTCAGCCTCAGTTGCAGTTGCGGGTACAGAGGCCTCACCTTCCCCTGTTGGAGCCTTCTCCGCTTCAGCTGCACCTGCGGGAGCGCCGCCGACATCGACTTCCATCACAACAGCCTCACCCTCCGTCGGCACAGCGGCGGTCGCGACCTCATCCCTCTCCTTCTTCGATGACTTTCTGGGTCTCCCCGGTCCTTTCTTCTTTGCTCCGCCTGCCGGTGCAGCCTCACCTGCTTCTGCTTCGCCCTCAGCAGCTTTTGCCTCAGCCTGGGCAGCCTTTGTTGTCCTGGTCCTCTTTGGCTTCTTCTCCTTCTCCACTGTCACTTCGCCAGCAGGTTCTGCTCCTTCTCCGTGCTCGCGCTTCTCACCCGTAGCAGCAGTCGCAGTCGATTTCTTTCGCGGCGCTCGCTTCTTTGGCGCGGCCTTCCCAGTAGTGGGGGAAGCATGCTGTTCTTCAGCAGCAACAGCTTCCGTGCTGGGCTGTGTTGCCTGTTCTCCGGCTTGTTTTTCTGCAGTGCCCTCCTCTACGTATGAATTCAGCTTTTCGAGCTCGCTCACATCAGCTCCAGGTGGATTTGTGGGCTGGCTGGCTAAATATCACTTTCTGAGACGCCCAGTGCAAGAATATAGAGCAGAAATTGCGTACCGGCGGCTCCCCCTGCGACGTTGGGGTCAGCCATGCTGTGTCGTTTGGTGGGGTTTTTGAGATGTGGGACGGGATATTTTAGAATTTGGGAGAATAGATGGAGGGATGAAAAAGGATTTTGGGCAGACGTGTGGCTGGCATTTCTGAGATTTTGTACAGTGATGGGAAATAGGGGTGTCTTAGACAACCTAATATGATGTCGTCATCGACATTGTCCACAGCCGTAAATATGTGCCATCCGGGCCGGCGTGATGTTAACCGTTTCTGGGTATCTCTGGGAATGGGCAAACCTTTCTCGTACTAAAGCGTCGAAGCCTGGTGTCATGTTTTCCAAAATCGCGAGAAGAGTTTCAGCTGCATCATTTGCCCAGGAACAACTTTGAATCGCTTTCTGATATTCGCACGAACTGACAACCACCGCTATACACCGAAGAGGGTGGAATTGAGAATTTACGTCCGATGGTCAAGGTGGAACTTGAATTTTTGAAAGGGGATGTTGTGTAAGAACGTGAGATCATCATTGTCCCTGGTTCGTTCCCATGTCGTCGCAGATAATGCGATGGCTGCAGGCAAATTATCACCCCCCGTTTATGAAAGAATTTGGGTGACATACCTCGGGCGTCCCAAACATATGCAAGCATACTTCAGAAATGTCGTATCCGATGGTAAAGGTCAGAAGCCATGCAACGCCTTGACAAGGAAGGCCAGCTGCAGCTAGTAGCCAGAATTCAATGACCCTGTTAACTATGCTACGAGAGAACACACATCAGTCAGTCTCAAGATATTGTGTGGTATACCAGACGTCGACCTTTCATCCGAGTCCAGTCCTTTCAACGTCAACAGTAAATAGTCGTCCTCCGCGGCCTGTTTTACCAGTAGCTCCCGATGTCCGATTAAACGCGGACCCAACCAGAGAGTATCAAAATACCCGATTTTGGGGGTCAATTTTATTTGGAAAATAGCTATTTAAATAACGCGGATGAAGAGCCAATGGTGGTTGATGGAAATTGAATTGGTTCGAACTAGTAGAACGAATGGACCGGCCCTAATGAATATCACGTGAGTAGAAATCACCCAGTGAATTTCAATTTTGTGCACCTTGGCTTGCTGGCGGGACCCAGGGCGAACTTGGGCTTGCAATACAGTAGCTACTTTCCGATGTTGGAATGCGAATTCTCACCTGGAACATCGTATGTTGAACCGTTTTTCAATCCAGAAGTTTCTAATACTAAATAATTTACTATGCAGAATGGCGTCCGCACCTTACCCCAGTATCACCCGTGAGCCACAGAAAGTATATTTACATGTTGGGGAATTAATGGGATGCCTGGTTATGACAGGTGGAATACCATGAAGACACATGACGAGATCCTGAATCATCTGGATGCAGACATCATCTGCTTTCAAGGTTGGTTACTTTGCTCTTCCTGTCGTAGTTTCATGCAAATGGAGAACAGAGGTCAAGTCAACACGTTCTGCGCTTTCTAAACCCGTAGCGATTCCTCCGTCCTACGATGCCTTCTTTTCTTTCCCTGTGAGAAAATCTGGGTACTCAGGCGTTGTGACGTACACGCGGAACTCCCTCGTAGTGCCCCTTAAAGCAGAGGAAGGACTCTGCGGCATGATGGAACCGAAACCCCCCCTCAGTCCAGAGGAACGTGTTTCCGATTTTTCATCATACCCTCAACAAATTCTCCGCGAGGGAGAGCTTGCACGACCAAGTCGAATGGAGGAAGAGGAAGAACCATGGGCGGAGCCGGACTACAAAGACCTGGACAGTGAAGGCCGGGCGCTCGTGCTCGACTTTGGGCTCTTCGTGCTCATCAACGTGTATTGCCCGAACGATGGCAACGGGACTGAGGAGCGGGACCGTTACAAGGCGGATTTCCACCGAGTGCTGAGGGCGCGAATACAAGGCTTGGTGGAAAAGGAGAGAAGAGAGGTGGTGTTGTTGGGGGATATTAATGCGTGTGCGGCCGTGATGGACCACTGCGAGGGACATCTGATGGTATCGAAAGGGATTGCGGAGGGGATGAGTGGTGAGGAGGGTTTCTGGGGAAAGAATGCTCGAAGGTGGCTGCGGGATTTGTTGGTAGATGAGACTGAGGGCAGAGAGTCGAAGGGGTATGTGGTAGATATTACGAGAAGGTTATATCCTGACAGGAAGGGGATGTATACTTGTACGTTGAGGTTTATGTTTCCGGATCTCATTTTTCAACTTTTGTTAATATTGTTTTGGACAGGCTGGAACACGAAAATCTCAGCCCGTGACTCTAACTATGGGACACGTATCGACTACATCCTTATTACACCTGGCCTCCTACCATGGGTCAAGGGTGCGGACATCCAGCCCCAGATCAAGGGCAGCGACCACTGTCCTGTCTATCTTGATTTTCTCGACGAAATTCCCCATCCAACCCATGAGGGCGACTCTATCAAATTGCTGGATGTCCTTGGTGTAAAGCCAAATCCAGAGGGGAAGCGAGATCCTCCGAGGATAGCTTCGAAGTTCTGGCCTGAGTATTCAGGGAAACAGATGCTTCTGATGAAGTTCTTTGGCAAGAAAGGCGATGGCAACGATCCAACGGTATCAGCGCCTGGTTCCTCGAATAACGGTTCATCGGTGCCCTGCATTCCAGATCCGAAAATATGTCCTTCGATGACTCCAACACCGCACGAGCTAGTCACTCCTACTAGGGATGTCTCAAATTCACAATGTGACCTTCAACCCCCTCCAGACGCGTCACAGGATTCAATGTCCTCCTCTACCTCTATCACGGTCATCACAATTGACTCTCCACCTCCAACGTCAAGCGAAATCAGCATCTCTTCGTCACAACCCCAACTTGAATCCCAGTTACAACCGCAATTACAACCACCAAGCCACGAACTCAGATCATCCTCTTCTGCATTACCCAAGGCTACCACTTCTACCTCCTCGAACTCAAGTTCCACAGCTAAACGTAAATTAACAGCGGATACCATCTCCAGCGCCCCTTCCTCTTCAAAGCGGCAGAAACAACAGCAAAAGACTCAAGGGCAAGGAACGGGACAGACCAAGTTGTCCACATTCTTTGTCAAGCCTCCGCCAGCGCCGTCGTCTTCATCAAAGCGAAAGTCTAAATCTAAAGCCAGCTCCAAATCCGTATCCCGAGTATCCGAACCGGAACCCGATGTTGAAACTCAAGCGCCGCCTGCAGTCACGACGAACATTGACGAAGATCCGGAAGCAATTGATGTTGATATAGAAGCCGACTACCGTCTGGCACTCCTCACCCAAGAACAAGAACAAGCTCCGGATTTTTCATTATCGCAGGGTAGTAATGGGAACGGGAGTAGCAAACAAGTATGGACAACCCTTCTTGCGCCGACTCCAGCCCCGAAATGTACTGTTCACGGCGAACTTGCAAAGGAACTCACCGTGACGAAGCAGGGCCCTAATAAGGGAAAGAGGTTTTTCATTTGTCCTAGGTAAGAATTAGATCTCCTTCGGGGGTGCGTTGTTGATTGAAGATGTTTGCAGGCCTGTTGGACCAGGGTATGATAAAGGCAGAGCAGAGAGGCGGAGGGAGGATGTGGATCCGCAATGGAAGTGTGATTTTTTCAAGTGGTCGAGTGACGTGAGGAAGGAGATGGCGAGACGGAAAGGGTAGTGATTTGATTGGATAGTGCGTCTTTCTTTGTTTTTTTTTTGTAACGTTAGGTTTATCTAAGTTTTTTGTCTTTGAGGTTATAGGGTGGTCGACGTGTCTGTTCTCCGGCTGCCTGATGCAACAAGCTGCTCATACTTATGATCAAAGTCGAAGAACTTGATGGAGGCCTCCCGCAGTGCGCTGTCACCGATTCGGCATCATTTATGATGACGTCTGTATTATAGGGAGGATATTGAAGAGATGAAAGCAATGCCGCAGTGATAGAGCGCCGGATCCAAACCACCAAGCTCTGGTATTTCGTTGCCAAAGGGGTATCCAAGCCTGGCCTCATCCTCGATCTGGGCCCCCTTGTGCATTCGTCGCTCGCGTGGTGCCAGGCCGCTGTGTGCACATATCCGTTACATATTTTTAGGAATGTCTGAGAATATCGTGCTCAAGGAACATAGACATATAATCAACGGCATATCTCAAAGAAATAAATGTTAGGACGAGAAAATATCCAATAAATCGCGTGAATCTGGACGCGACGCGTTTATTTGTTGTTGTATTCCTGACACGTGATGTCATTTCTTGAAACAAATTTTTGAGGAAAACCTGGACAACGACTAGTAGTAGCAGCTGGTCTATCTGCTCATCATGCGCTGCAACCATGACGAACAAATCGTCTAGCACTTCGTCCGAGTGGTCCTTCAGCTTTAGGGCCACAAACGCTGACTTTTACTCTGACTCTGACTCGGACACTGATTCTGTTAACCTCGACGAATTACGACTAATAAACGACCTCGACCTCTCATCCCGAGAAGAAACAGTGCTCTACAAACCAAACCCGTTCAGTATAGCCAAGATCAATGCTGCGTCTCGTACTCAAGGTACTGGTACTGGTACTGTTGTCGCTTCCCGGCAGGAACCCGGGCCTACGAAAGAGAAAATGATCTTGAGAGCTAAGCCTGCAGCCCAGTCGAACTTGAAAGGCAGCATTATCGATGGATTCAAGAAACAGGCCGAAAGATCGCAGAACCAATCGTTGTCGGTCAATGCGTTGAAACCTGGGCTGGTGGCTTCGGGACCCTGTGCTGATGTGCCTATAAAAGCTTTGAAAAAGGTCACCAATTGTCCTTTGCCAGTGGAGACTGCAATACTGACGACTCAGCCAAAGTCTGTGCCCTTCCAAACGTTGTTTTCTAAATCCAAAACCACGATTCGACCTGGCGCTGGTGTGCAATCGTCAAATGCTACTGTCGCCCAGGTGCCGCGTGCAATTAATATTGCACCACCAGCACCGCCACCACCGTCGATGCCATCTTCTGCAGCATTTGTTCATGAGACTCCCCACGATCCAAAGCTTCCCAGCGGCGCTGCTTCGTCTTTCCCAACGTCAACTATGCCCTCGAATTCAAAGTTGGATAACACGCATATACTCACTCAGAGTCAACATACTTCGACGCCAATCCAGCAGCTCGTTTTCCCTGTCCCATTACCTCAATCTCAAGATTCGCAAGCACCCAATCCTAGTTCCCGTCTTCAACAAGAACTTCAACTCCAGCCGAGCGAGCCATTCTCTTCGTCTCCCATACCACCTCATAATGGGCAGTCACATCATTTACAGGACAACGATCATCTCCCTACAATCAACCCCGTTCCTCTCTCGCTCGATTCTTCGAATCGCAATGCCTATGCCCGATCCACACCTGTTCTCGCTTCCTCGTCTTCTTCCCAATCTTTAATGGCCAGGCCCGCACGTAATTTACCTATAAGTGACGATACCCCAAATGTATCCGCACAAGTACCCCAATCCACGACCGGACTGAACAACCGCAAATCAAAGTTTCGACCCCAGGGTGGTGGACCGTTCTCCTCGCCTGTTCTGCCCCCTTCTAGTAGATTCCTTCCTGCCACTCGTCCTCAAGATAATGACAAAGCTAATGCTCGTGCTTTCCCGAGGTCTTCAATGCCGTTTTCTTCGCCCATCAGGTCATCGGATTCGTATATATCTACTCATGCTTCTACTTCTGCTGGTGCTGGTGCCGGTTCACTTCCTGGTTCTTGTGCTTTTTCTGATACCCTTGTTTTCCCTTCTCGAGCTTTGGATTTCTCAAGTTCTTCTCGTGGTCGGTTCCCTCGGAGAAGACCTGGACTTCAAGCTAAACCGCAACTACAGCCACAATCAAGACTTGGCCCACCCTTCAAATATGACTCTCAACATCAAATTCGGATGGAACATATCTCTCCTCCTACAGATGGTTCCGTCGGTCTTTCTTCTTCTATTGCTGATTCTGATTACGGTGATCGTGCATAGGACACGGCAGACAAGAAGATGAATACTGTGCTTTTCCGCTCGACGATCTTGAAGATGAAGACAACAACGGCCATCATGGCTATATGCGCACCGATCCGCTGAATTGGACCACACCTCACAACAGTGCTTTGTGTTCTCCGATTCACTCTTTCGGTGCTCCGCCGCCAAATGAATCCTGGGCCGAGCAAGAACAAGACTACGCTATGGATGTGGATTGTCTAGACGCCGTAGACGTTTATCAGAAGTCAGATAACGACTATATCTGCACTCACCCAGGCTACCAGGCATTGAATACCTCACATTCTCGGTCTGTCATCAACGCTCCACCATTAACACGATTTCCGAAGAACGAAGCGTGGCATTCAGGTTTTTCCGCTCAACCTTGTGATGACGGCTGTAATCGCGGCCAAGAACGTGCATCTGACTCCCGTGTACGGAACAATACTAACCCGCAAACCCTCAAGAGGAGAAAGCGGGAACGTTCGCCCTCTCTACCACGCTCTGTATCCCCATCCCCTCACAAACCTAACTTCAAAGCCAAACTGAAGCCAGACGTCGGAACGTCCAAAATAAGCAATCTCAATGCATACGCTTTCAATGGCTTGAACCTACACGAAGCACAGGATGAAGAATGGAGTACACTCCCTTCTCGGAAGAAAGCCAAGACCAGAACGTACGCCCTCTCATTCCGTCTTCCATCTTCCATCTGATCTGTGTTTCTCTTTGGAGTGGCATACCCGCACTTTCTGATATGAAAACAACTGGGAAGATCAAACTGCCAACCGCCCTTCTTGCCAGGAAAGGCATTGGTAACGGTCAGAAGGAGGAACTGAAGACGGGGATAAGTGCGACATCAGCAAGGAGGGTAATTACGTTCTTGCCCCCTCCGCGTCGCGGTACAGCTGGTTCTGCTGGAAGCGGAATTGGGAAGAAGGCGGACGCGGTGTCGGCGTTTGAGGATGGTGCCATGGATCAGAGTCAAGTCACGCCGACGAGGCCTGTGCCCAAGTCCACTGTATACAAGTCTTATCCCTCCCCAAAGCGCTCGGCTCTCTCTCCCCACTCTTCCCCGCATCATCTCCAACGAGAGGGAACGTCTGTGTCGATACCGATTTCACCCCCAAGTCCTCGATTAAAATCCCGCTCACGATGTGGGAATGACTATCGTCCGCCATCGCCCCCCGCTTCTGATCCAGTGGTGATCCCTTCGACCGAAGGTGAATGCCCTTCTACATCTAGAGAAGACGCAGGTCAAGCGCATAAAGAAGAGGAACATACAGACGACGTTGGCCAAGACCATGAACGCGATGTAGCAATGCACATCGACATCACCTCCATCGGACAGCAGTACCCAGTGGTCAAAGCGCGCATGCGGGAGGTGCGTTTCTGTCTTTGTATGTCCGAGTTGAGGCTGTTGTACTGATCAGAGCGGTTTTGCATAGTAGTGTAGGCGTATGGAGGGGCAGGTGTGGGATCTGTTGGAGCTTCCGAGCTGTGGGAGGGTGTATTGTGCTACGGAGACGGGTGGGGGTGGGGATGATGTTGAGAACGGGGAGAGGGAGATGGGAATTGTTGTTTGGACGGGAAGACGGACGTGACTGAGAGTTGAAGATTTTCCTATCCTCGGTCAGATGTTACAACCAAGTCAAAACCTGACATAGCGTTTGATATAGTCTGATTATTATATTCCCTGCCACTTGGACAACTCGGGCGCCCACGGAAGCACTAAATTTTAAAGTTCAACAGCTTTCTGATATATACTCTGGACTGCTAGTTTTACCTACGTGATTCTCCGCTACACTGCTGCATCTTGAACCGAGCATGAAGATACGTCTACTGCTCAGTCTTATACGAAAAATCCTTGTAGGATGTCGACAATCTTGGGTGACAGTATTCCGATCGCTACAACGACTGATATCGCGCTTGCTGTCAAATCCCCAGATTGCTGAGCTGTGGCGTTTCATTTTCCTTGGGTCACTTGTTGAGACAGGACGTATTGTGGGTCAGAAAGTGGTTGAGGCTGGGGCAAGTTGTAAGTCCTTTATTGTACTAAGTGTGTTATTACGGTTTAAACTTGTTTTCCGAATCAGTCTTCGTAGTACGTTACTCCCACGAGTAATTCTTGGAGGCGAGCCTGAGCCTGATATTTTACAGACAACCGCTTCCTTCTCTTCCGGAGATTTTGCGTACGACTGGGTGAAAACTTACTTGGAAAGCTATCACATATGGGATCAGAGCCGTTCATACAATGTCGTGGCTAAAAACACTGCTCTCGTTCCAAATCCTTCTTCGACCTTGGGCGCTACCGATGGCCACCCGGATCCCGTGTATGAACCTGCACACCAAGCTCCTGAAATTTTCCGGTGGAAAGGGTATTGGATTTCTGTTGTACGTTCTTCTCTTTCTATGTCTTCCGCTCTCTTTTGACCGGTCAATTCCATTACTGTCAGAGTAAGGGACAGGGGAATATTTCGAGTCGCAATAATAATACGCTGATCTTAAGGTCTGTGCTCATCTGCGCTCATTCACAAGCTTAACACAGAAGTGGGGGGTGTATTTCAGGATGTGGAGTTACAATCGCAACGTGCTCAATGATTTTGTATGCGCTGCTCGGGAATTCTACATCAATTCGGACATTCCGCCACGAAAAACAGACCCAACCTACGATGAAGTGTGTACCGCAGCTTTTACTCTGCTACCCAAGCTAATATCTCTTTCAGTCTGGTTCACTTCTAAAGGCATACTTTAACCAAGGCGACTGGTCGTACGATTGGATACTCGCATACCTAGTAGGTGGAATACTATACTATCGCCAATAAGTTTCAACTTATATGTAGCTGTTGTTTTCTTGTACCCACATAGCGCTCCGAGAACATTCTCAACGATACTACGGAATTTTCGATTACTACGAAACAATCGGATGTCGGCTGGGGTAACCCCAAGGACGCCGTGCGATTCCGACCCGCGGAAAATGTTCAACAAATGTTTCAATACCATTCGGCAAAAACGGGAAGAAAGACATGGTTGCAGGTTACACTTTCTTATGGTTATGACAACAATAATGGGCAGGTATGTCAAGTGTTTGGCAATCCGATTTCAAGTGCTGAGACACGCGCCCACTTATTTTTTCACTGTTCAGAATACCGGTGGAAGCATTATTATCACGTATGCTGTTTGGTCATACTCACCTGGTCTTGAATCCATGATAAATACATCATATACAGCCTTTATTCGTCACACAAAGCAGTTCTGGCTGAACTCATTGAAGAAGCCCGTACTCACTACCTGGAAGCCTCTGTCTCCCGGGTCACGCTGCATATGACTGATGGCGTACGTTTTTCGCAATGCCATATCCAGGAATTAGATGTGAAATTCATTCTCTAGTATTCATGGACCAAAACAATGACGAAATCCCGCCGGTCCCTATCCACATTGATCCTCCGTGATGATATCAAAGAGAATCTCCTGGCAGATTTGCGAGAATTCTTGGACAACGAGGAGTGGTATACCCTTGTCGGCGTTCCACATCGACGTGGTAAGTAATTGACTATGTTACTTTCCGGTCCTTCACCTTTGTTTGGTTAGGATATCTACTTTATGGCGAACCTGGAACAGGAAAGAGCTCGACTATTCATGCGCTAGTAAGATTTTGTTCTCCCGTATGTGCCGTAGTATGTAAGCTGATTGATGTGTGTTTAGGCTGGAGAACTAGGTTTAGAGGTATTGTTTTTTTTGTTCAGCCATCACCAAAATCTTTATGTTCACTAGATCTATAATGTATCTCTTGCAAGTCCGAAGTACTTCGAAATTATTTCCTTTCATGAATTGTACTCATGTTCCTTACAGCATCGACGACCATAGTCTGGCCAGAATTATATCTGATACACCTGTGCGCTGCATTCTCTTACTGGAGGACCTTGATTGCGCATTCCCGCATTCTCGCGAAGATGACTTAGATGATGCGAACGAAAGAGATCAATACGTATATGTACCTCCAAGATCAAATGTGACGCTATCAGGATTGCTCAACGTGTTGGATTCAATTTCGAGCGAGGAAGGAAGAGTTACCTTTGCAACGGTCTGTTGCACATTACTAGACATGTACTGATGACCACCCTGATCTTTTACCAACAGACTAACCATATCGAAAACCTTGATCCGGCGCTCATTAGACCAGGCAGAATGGATATAAAGGTAAATGCTAGTCTCTACTTTGGATTAGGGAGAAACCTCACAATGAATCTCTTCAGATTCAATACAAGCTCGCATCGACCAAGCAGGTGGAGCAAGTGTTCAAGCGTTTTTACCCAGCTGAGCGGTTTTCTCCCCCACAACCTCTTGACGAATTCTCTGAAAATGACTTGGCATCGCGTCTTCCTGGAGGAAGGCCAACGATTCCCAAACTTGAGCGTTACTATACTCCTGAAAAACTTGATACTTTAGCTCTTCAATTTGCAAACCTGGTGGCTGACGAAACATATTCTGTAGCAGATCTTCAGGGTTATTTGCTCAACAGCAAATGGGATCCACAGGGTGCAGTTGACAACCTCGCTGCATGGATGAAAGGCCAGGAAGAAGAGAGAGCGAGAATTAAAGAAGCAAAGCAGAGGAAGTTAGAAGCGAAGCAGAGGAGAAAAGCAGCGAGGGACTTATATGAAGGGAGTTCAAGAGCAATTAAGGAGGACACGACTAATAATCAGAATGAACTGAATGCAACGGTGACAGGAGAGATCGCAGATCCATCAATTTCGTCTTCTGCCGCCGATAACAGTATGGGATGATATATAAATAATAGATGGAGGTTTCAAAGACAGTAAAATGGAAAAGAGGTAGTTGGAGGATGTTATAATACTGTAATGACGAGTAGATGAACGAGGGATGGCAGCTGGGATAGTAGAGTCCACCTTTACTATGTACTTACATCTAGAACATCCCAACGGAATCCGGATCTCCATCGCTCAGACTCTACCATCATGATTTCCTCGGCTCCTTTTCGTCTGTTATTGCATCCACTGCAATGAAACATCTCAGACTCGTTAGATCACTGAAGTAAACTCGATGTTTGACGACTATCGAGGGTTTGTTGCAGTAAGTCTGTGTGCATTAGAAATAGAGGTACAACTCTTCAAAATGTTGGCTATGGTTGTGAACCAGGACTCGGGCGTGCGGTTGACTGGCCTAGACGGCGAGGGAGAGATTAATCGCAGCCTGGGGAGCAAAGTTTAGGGCAGAATAACTGCCATAAGAATTCCTTTATTAAATTATCAATATGAATAAAAATAATGAACCTTTCTCGCCTTCCTGTCTACCTCACACATTACACAATGTGCCAGAGCATATTTCGTTCATCTCCCTTCGCTGGTTCAAAGTACTCAAACATGATGATGTATGCTCTGGACAAAGATCCTGGCCTGATCCACGCGGCGTGGCGCGCTCTGTGTAACCTCGAGCTCCTTGGAGATGGAGGAACAGGTGAGAGGTAACCGCGGGAAGAGAAAGTTAGTGTCGGAGTGCAAGAGAAAAAGTAAGGTAGGAAAGTAAAGGACGAACGCACATGTGGGATCCCTCCCGGCGAGTGTTGGTAGAGAACCTGGTCTCGCAATAAAGCTCCAGGTGGAGGGGGGCCAAAAGCCTGTCACATTCAAGATGGAGCATGACGAAGGACTCCTAACGCCGGATCTTGTTTCAGTGTTGCGAGCGCACGGCAGCTGTGTAGTGATACGGGAGGCTGTCGTAGTGCAGTCGAAGGGATGCCAGTGTGGATAATGAGAAGACGAGCATTCTTTAGTACTAGTCGTACAGTAGTACCGGCCGCGGCGTGACACCATCCGATCATCGGCAGGGCGGCCCGAATTCATTCACCTTCCTCCATGCTGCACAAAACCTCACTGGAAGCACGAGGCAAACGCTACCATGTATAAAGCTGCAGGTCCTGTGCTGCGGAACCTCTCTCTGTAATGCCGAACCCCCCTGCTCCGAAGGCGTTAGTATACTTCGACGCTCTTTCAAGTGCTATAGTATGTCCTCGGCCTGGTCTGCCTCACATTCAAGTGCACTCCTTCCTTCATCATCCCGGCGCCCTCGAAATTTAACTGATCCATTGATCTTTAACGAAAACTATGGACAGGTAACCGACTGGTACAAGTTTCATGCGAGTGATTGTCCCACCACCATCCACAAGATGCAGCTTCGTAAGGAACACGTTGCACCGTTTCACGAGTATATCACGGTCCTCACCCGTGGTAACCATACATACCGCGTTGACCGAGGCAGAGACACCAGGTTTGGGTCTGTTCTCGATATGATCAGGAAGCAGGGGGTCCCACCATGCGATACGATCGTACTAGTTCAACCAGATTCATTGAAGGAGCTTGAAGGAACATATGATGGTGTGCTCGAACTACGCTGGGAAGGTCACAAAACTATCGATCTCTTACTTGTCCTTGACATTTGTTTCCAAATCCACAACGATTCTGGGAAGCGGTATAACCTGCTAACTCATAATTGCTATTTCTTCTCACAGACCATCATCATGATTGCTGTGCGAAGGTCGGTGGCTTGCAGAGCTGAGTTGGATAGGGCATTGAAGCGTAGTATGCGTGACCGAACCTGGGAGGCCGCTTGGGAGGCTGCCGGGGAAGGCCGCTCGTTAGAAGGGGCACTGGCATCGGAACTAGGACATCAGCTAGGTTACCAACAGGGCCGGGAGGGCCGGGCACTCGGTGGGGAGCTTGGCGGGGAGTTGGGTGGTAAGCTAGACCGGGTGCTGGAGCGGCGAGTGCTAGAGCAGCGGGAGATGGAGCTGGAGCTAGAGGTGCGGCAGGAGTTGGAGCTGCACGTGCTGCAACGCCGTGTGCAACAGAAGGTGCAGCTACGGGAGAAGGTCCTGGTCCTGGCGGTGCTGACAGGGTGGCTGGCGGTGTGGCTGGTGGTATCACGTGCAGTGTGGCTATCGCTGGACTGGGTGGTAGGCTGGGCACTGGCCTGGGTGGCGGGCTGGATACTGACTGGGGCGGCGTTGGTGGTCAGGAAAGTCGGGCAAGATTTGCTGACCGTGTGGCTGGCTATGTGGCTGGCGGTGTGGCTGGCGGTGGGCTGGGTAGTGGGCTGGGTAGTGGGCTGGGCGGTGGGCTGGACCGGGTCGGTGGGCTGGGCGGTGGAATGGGCAATGGTTGCGGTGTTCTTCGTGGTACTGGGTGGGGTGCTAAGCTGGACGCTGGTCACGGCGTTGGTCACAGCGTTGGTTTGGGTGGAGGCAGTGCGAGTGGAGTGGGAACGACAGCTCGAGCCGCTGGAGCGGGAGCGGCTGGAGCGGGAGCGGCTACAGGAGCTGCAGAAGGAACTGTGGACCGAACTGAAGTTGGGAGAGGAGGAGTTAGTGAGATCGCTGGCACAGGCACAAGGGGCACTAGCAGAGGTCCTGGAACAGGCGCTGAACGGGGAGCTGGAGCCGGACTGGTACGTAAAGCGTGGCGACCCAGATACTCTGGAAAGGACTATTCCAAACAAGCTTGTTTGTGTATGGTACGTGAAACAGTAGACTGGTCGTGATGATATATTTTCTGACTACTCCACCAAGCGCAAGCTGGTTGATCGAAAACCTGGGGAAGATCGTGATCCATAAGGTGTATGAAGCACCATTCCTTGATTGCTCATTTCCTGGATTCCTAGAATTTCCACCTTCGTTTTCAGTCTCTTCAAAAATCACTGTGAGTTGTCATTACATCACTTTCAAAAGCTCTCTAATGTATCCAAATTTTGTCAAGTCGGAGACTCCTGTCCGCGTAGAGAAATACAAAGACCTAGAAGTCTATATGAAAGGAATCATTGAGCAACATGTGAACTCAGTGCCTCTCCCTGCAGGAGCACGACACGAATTGAAAGCAAAAATTCTGGATGGAATGAAGTACACTTGGCGCCTTGTGGCACCTGGTTCTATGCATGTTCGTTGATCATCTTTTACGTTTCTTTGGCTGATTCTCATCACCTCGTTGTCTGGTTTTCACGTCCATCTCCGCCGAGCACCTGCTGTGTACGATTTTACCTTCCTCTGTCGACTAAAATAGGTCTCCAGCGTTACTTTGACTCCGTTGTTCACCACCGCTAAATGTATGCATCATACATTCACATTCGTTAGCGAGGTTTAGAGTCTCTCGTGCGTTCGTGTAGTCACTACCTCGCTACAAATATGATTTCGACTTTGTTGCACCTGTAGATGGATCTGCCTCAGTCTTCTCGACAAGAACACGAGAACAGCGTGTAGGATGAACCGCAGCCTGAGACCGAGATGTGGATCTGCGGCGGTGATGCAAATCAAATGTGCGAGAAGGGTTGCAGTACTTTCTTGTGTATAATGCAAGATGGAATAACAAACCGGGCCATACACCTCTCTTCACAACACGCCCGCCTTCAGATAATTATATCCGAGTCTGTTCTCGTCTCTGTTTGATACACTGCAAAATTATGTGATGGAATGCAAGATTGCCCAAAGATTATCCACTGTTCTCTGACTTATCCGATACACAGGCGACTGCGGGCTCGGTCAACGAGAGTCTAACGCAAAAAGTAAGAATCTTGTGTCAGGATGACGAAAAAGTGTTTTCTCGCCCTTTCATCAACGTATGTACTCCGGATACTATGTCGCGCAAAAAGAACCTGGGCGTAGTCATTGAACCTCTTATACGCTACATCCCCTGTGACAATGGCGAATACGTCAGGAATTAGGCCAGCTTTTGACAGGGTGTACATTCGACCGATGAAGGGAGCTACAGCAATATCAGCAACAGAAAAGAACTCTCCCAAGAAGAAAGGGCCGGATTGTGGGAGAGAATCCTGGACAGAACGTATTCCCTCAAGCAGCTTGGGAATGTGACTAAACTCGTCATGAAGGTAAATAGGTTTCAAGTGAACGATGACGAGTGACGTGAAACGGTCGACAAAGCGGCGAACGCGAGCACGCAGAAGAAGATCACTGGGCATGAGACGGTGTGGGGTGTCTTCCGAATCGTCGGCTGTGCGGGCAGACGGATGGAATATCATTAGTGTACGAGCAAGATCTGTGAAAATGACACACCAATAAGTTCGACGATGCGAAGGGACTCCGTGAATATTTCATCTCCAATTCTAAGTGCAGGTACCTGGCCATTTGGATTGACCTTCCAGCAAATATATTCCTTTAATTTCCAGCACGGTTCTCAATGCGACAATCTACTCACTTGCTCGAGGTACCACGTTGGTTTCTTATCAAAGTCGACTTCAATTTCCTCATGTCCTCCATGAGGGTAAACTTCCGTCAGGGCTATGCGTGCGCGCTGGGCATAAGGACACACCTATAGTATGACAGTGCGGAAATAGGCATGATTGTACTCGAACGGGATCTGCAAACTCACAGCAGACGTGTATAACACAAGGTTACCAATGGTTCGCAGTGACATCACAGATGGTTGATGCGATTCTACAAGTTGAGTGTGATACTAGTGCTGGTGCCTTTGTAACGTTGTCATGATAAGCAAAAAATTATTATTATTAGATCTTGAACTACTAAATTAGTGGACACAAGTGGCTACATACAGGCGAGAGGAATTATGTACATGCATGGACAAGAACAGACAGAAGACCAGAGATATGTTGAGGATACATGAATTGATGAATTTGGAAAGACTGCAATTTCGCCTGATAAGGACATATCCCACTTCAACACAAATCCTCCACGTCAGGCCCAGGGTAGCATAGTCCACGAGTAAAGCAAGTCGGATGACATCGAGAACGTGCACATCCTTCCCAAGAATGATCTTGCTTCTCGCGTAAGACGAGGCCGTGACGTCGTATACGTCCAACGATCCACAAATAGGGAAAGACGAAGAACTCGGAAGAACCCATAAGGGGCAAGGAATACAGAGGAGGTACAGACGAAAGGAAGGTAGCAAGGAAGCCCCCTCCGAGTCCGAACGTCGGAAATCAGACGAAAACTGCCTGAGAACAAGGAATGACCCCAGATACACACAACTTCGTTCTGTTCGCCGCGTCCTCAATTCTTCCACGCCATGTTCGTCACGGAAAATGCTGGCTTCAACGACAGTTATCCTGAATATGTGAATGACATCTTCCTCAGGGCTGTGGTGGACGTGGACTCCAAGTAGTTAGACAGCAAAATAAGCGTGAACTTTAAAGAGAAATTAGGTGGATTAGACCCAGCAAAGACCCTACTTATAAGCAAAAATGAGAATAAGTGAACATCGGATTTTCCTGATGTTGAACATGGCGATAGTAGGTACTACCGTGACGGGCTTGTGTGAGGAATATTAATGGTAAGGGCAGTTGAAACTCTGACTGAGTTAGGCAGACATCCAGGTTCTCCTGTTCTCAGTGAGGAATACGGGGTTCAATCAAGCATCCCTCGAATCATGCCTGAACTTTCCCGTAGTGTATACCATGTTTTACAAACTATCGGAGCGAAAACCATAAGGGGAAAGAACAAGAAGTTATCTATCAATCTTTCAGGATATTAAGCATATATGTTAATCTGTGTTTTAAACAAGGACTTGCCTAGGAATTTTGTATTCACAACGTACAGCATCTGTCAAGTCTGTAAAGACAACCCATACATGGTGAAATTTCCCCATGGTCCACAACCATCTACTTGGTGCCTCAGTTTGAATCCTATTGACTCGTAAACGTGGACCTGTATTACGTTTAGAGTCAACATCTCTATGGTATATGGAATGACAATATGCACGTTAAACTCTGTCTCTACCTCCAAAGTCATAGGCAAATGTGCTTGTGATGCCTGTATGGCCCCTTTCAGTTCGCTAAGAAGGGCACAAGAGACCGTTTGCTTACTATTTGTTTTACTGTGTCTATAACTTGGGAGGCAATACCCTGCTGTCGATATTCAGGAAGAACACCAATTACTTGAAGATGCCACCCTCGAAGCTTAGTTCCTGGGCCGAAAGATTTCAAAACAAACGCGTCGTCTATAGGCGTTAACTGATAGAGTACTTGAGCGTACGATATCAAAAGATAATTAGCATTCCTACAACATCATCCCACCAATTCTTCAATTGAGGACTGAACATCTTCTCGAAAGGCTCCCATCCTTCTTTACTCTGCTTTTTGCTAGAAGTTGCCCTTAGGTAAATAAGCCGGTAGGGATTGAAACGGTTGGTACCTCCCGAACATCTCTTGGCCAGGTCCAAACCACACAGCTGCACCTACCCATGTACCGTCCAGTTTTTTTGCAATGTAAATTACTCCGTCTATGACGGCAGCTATTACCTGAGACTTGAAGAATGGGGCATAAAGGGCAGGATCGTTCGCAGTCACAATGTGGACAAACTTGTCTGTGGATAGGGTTAGATTAGTATTCCACATAAATATGTATTTCTATCATCAAACCTTTCAGAAAACAAGCGGCAAGAATGTCAGTTACTCGCTCGACATCAGCCTCTGAACTCGTAAGCCCTGTGGAATCTACTCGTAATGATATCTTGTCTCACCAGATGGCGCTACGAGTGTTTCAACCACGAAGGATCCTTTCCTCAGCATAGCGTTCGATGGAGGAGTAGGAGATACTCCAGCATGGTAAGTCCTCAGCCTTTAAGTACTTGACTGATTATCCTGACAGGTATAGCCGAGTACAGCCTTCACTGGCAGTTGAAGTTCCCGAATCCGGATGGCTAGGAGTCGACTGAGTTTGAACATGCCATGCACCAGCAGACTCGTGTTTGGCAGAGTTCCTGCACGGCGGCTACTGCAACGCTGTTGGATATTCCACCGACCTGCCTCATTCAAGTTGGACGATCGGAAGTCGGCATAACTTGTTCACACTTTTTGGTCTTTCAAGCGCCTCCGCTGTTCTCTCCCGCTTGATCCTAAGTAAATCCCTCCCAATAAGCGAGTATATGGAAGAAGAACGAGTAAACCTGCGATGGGCTATTGGAGGAGGAAAAGGGATGAGTGTCACGGTGTCACCTGATCTCAATCATGACTCTATACTACTCGTTTCCTCGTCAACACTTGTGCCATTCGTCTACCTCAATGACGATGATGATGGCAATGAGTCCAGAGTCCAACTTCAGACACACTATCTACACTTGTTCGACTAACTTAATTTAGAACGTTGATGGTGTGCCTCTTGTGACTTGTCCTGCCCAACCCGAAACCACAGGAAACCACCCGAGTCCCCAGTTCAGGGCAGTCTAAGGTGGCTGGGGTCCACTGACTTCTTGGGCTTCAATCGAAATCTTTGGAGGTAAGTACATATGTATTACAACCGAATTGGCCCCAAAATATGGACCTTTTCCCCATCTGCCAACCTAAGCGCCCAGGTTCCTAGGCTTTTTCCACGAATACAAATATCAAGGGGTTCGAGTTTCTGTCGTAGTTGGCAACCGTTAGAGCATGCTTGCCCTCCAACATGAAGATAAAGTTGAACTCTTCCGAGAAGAATTCGAAGACGAGCCGGCCAAAGGCTGCCCTTAGCGTGTTGGATACGACGCTGACTGTATTGCTGGCATCTGTTGACGGCGTACCAGTTCCGGGTTTGAAGGCCGTTATTGGTGGTACACTGGCTATAATCAAGAGCACCAAGGTATATATGTTTTGATCCCGTCTTCGTCTAGCCGGAATTTACAATACTTAGCTTCACAGTCAAAATGAAGATGCAATACGCGAATTAGAGGCTCAACTACAGCACCTCATCGAGAGCGTGTTGAGACCACTGAAACTTGCGGGGGATACACCCATTCCCGAGCAATTACAGTCCCGGCTTATTAGGCTGATCAGGTGGGTTAGATATAACCATCTTTGATCATTTTTCTGACATAGAAAGTGGGTGCAAAACCCTGAAAGTGAGTTTGCAGACATGAATCGTGAAGTTGAACATATCAGTTCTCGACGTTCTATCACGAGGTTCTTTAGTGGGGGAGATGATGCACTGGTCATCCACGCCATGAACAAAACGTTGAAGGACTGCCTTGATCGCTTTCTAGTAAGCGGCCGACTTAGCTATAATTTCGTGCAATAACGTGGGGGATTGCAAGATAGAGGGCGCTATCGCTCACGAGATTGACATGAACGCTTTGAAGGTGAGCCCTAGTGGCATCAAATCATCGTGTATATCATTGACCTTTTATCCTAGACCCATACTCAGAATAACCTGGTCGATAAACTTCCCCGTGCACACGCCCGTTTCAACTCAAATTCCCGTAATTCCGCTTCGAGATGTTTTCAAGGGACGCGAGTTTTGCTACTGCGAAAAATTTATGACTGGATCGACAACACGGACCCGAAACAACCGAGAATTTTTTGGCTGAATGGCTTGGCTGGTACCGGGAAATCAACCGTTGCGCAGACTGTTGCTGAATACTGCCACAAAAGGAAATTACTCGGTGCCAGTTTTTTCTTCTCCAGAGACGAGACCGACTGCAGTAACTCCCTGCTGGTCTTCAGCACCATCGCATATCAATTGGCAACTTTCAATCCTCGTTTTAAGAGTCTGATCGCACAAGCGCTCGACACAGACCCTGATGCTGGCCATGCCAATTTCCAGACGCAGCTGCAGACTCTTATTGTGAAGCCTCTTCGACAACTCGATGGCTCCATACCCACTGTTGTTGTAGTCATGGATGCGCTAGACGAATGCTCTCAGGAGAAGGATGTGTCTGATATACTGAAGTTGCTTGCCACCGAACTTCGGACATTAGTTTTCCAGCTCAAATTTTTCATCACCAGCCGACCTGAGCATCAGATACGTTCAGCCTTCGACTCACAACTCCTGCGTTCCATATCCCAACCTTTTATTCTTCATGATATTGAGCATACAATTGTACAGCAGGATATTGAGGTCTATCTACGATATCGTTTGTCAGAGATCGGATCGTCCCTGCTAGGTCGTTCCGAATGGCCGACCGCAGAACAGCTTCGAACTCTGGTGACACGTGCAGCTGGATTGTTTATCTTTGCATCCACTGCCGTCAGATTCGTTGAGGACGACAATTACGATGATCCGGAAGGACAGCTTGACGTTCTTCTGGAAAAGCAAGGCTCAGTTGATAGCTCTTCTCCATTTGATGGCCTCGACGAGCTCTATTCCCAGGTATTGCATAAAGCTTTACCTGAAACTGCTGGTGCGGTACGTCGGGAGAGATTCCAGACCATCGTTGGGACCATTGTTCTGCTGTTGAACCCATTACCCCTTTCTGCTATTGAGAGGTTCCTCCGTCTCGAATCAGGATCTGTCCGAATAGCCCTTATGCGACTCTACTCCATTATGACTGTGCCAAAGACCGATAATGATGTGGCTCGTGTTGTTCACCCTTCTTTCCCTGACTATCTTACAGATTCCCGACGTGCAGGCTCGCTTTACTATATCAATCCGCAAGAGCATCATGGAAGACTAGCAATTCTTTCTTTTAAATCTATGATCGGCTTGTTGAAGCGAGACATATGTGACATCAAGGACCCGAAGAAGTGTAATGCTGATATCGAGGATTTACAGCCACGCCTTCAAACCGTGGCTCCCGCCGAACTTCGATATGCTTGTGAACATTGGGCTGTTCATGTCTCGAGATCATCACCGGATAACCTGACCGTTTTGAATCTCCTACAATCGTTCATATCATCCCACTTTCTGTATTGGCTGGAATTGCTCAGTTTACTGGGACAGTTGGATGTTGGGATACCTTGCGTGAAGCTCGCCCAAGATTGGCTCAAGGTTAGCACACCCTTGTACTCGGTTGGCTGAGAATTAACTTGAACCTGTAGAGGACACAACCGTCTCGTGACCGACAGAATTTGTTGAACTTTCTCAATGATGCAGAACGCTTCGTGCTCAAGTTCTTTGAGCCTATAAGCGAGAGCGCATTGCATATATACTACTCAGCGCTTCCATTTGTCCCGAACGAGACTCTTCTGTATCACACATATGCCGGTGAACTGAGGAATTCAGTGACCTTGGTTGCAGGAGGAGAACACTTTTGGGATCCTCTGCTTCGTACCATGGAGGGCCATGAAGACCAAGTACGATCAGTCTCATTCTCATCGGATGGTTCGCGTATTGTTTCAGGTTCATGGGATTTCACCGTTCGCGTGTGGGATTCACTGAATGGTGCACTCCTCGCCACCCTCAATGGCCATGAACGTGACGTCAAAGCTGCGGCATTTTGCCTAGATTGCAGTCACATTGCTTCTGCTTCGGAGGACGAGACTTTACGCCTCTGGGACGTCTCCACGGGTTCAGAACTTGCTATACTCCAAGCTCATACCCGCGATGTCACATCACTTGCTTTCGCCCCTGATATGCAACACCTCGTGAGTGGCTCTGAGGACGCAACTGTCCGAATCTGGGACTGGAAAGAAAGGAAACTTTTGTCCACACTTGAAGGTCACGATCATTACGTCCGATCAGTTAACTATTCCCCCAACTCCTCGCGCATCGTAAGTGGATCAGAAGACAGCACTGTCAGAATATGGGATGCGTTAAATGGCCGCTCACTTGCAACCCTCTGTGGTCACACAGGTGCGGTCTTGTCAGTTGTCTATTTTCCAGATTCAGGTCGCATTGCTAGTGGGTCTGGAGATGACACATTACGCATCTGGGACTCAACGAGTCATCTATCACTTGCGGTTCTTACAGGTCATCTAGGTATTGTCACATCTGTGGCTGTATCCTCAGATGGTGATCGGATTGTCAGCGGATCGGGGGATCAGACTGTTCGGCTGTGGGATGCGACGTCCTACGCTCTCCTCAATACATTTCAAGGCCACATTACTACGATATGGTCTGTAGGTTTCAGTCCAGATGGAACCCGTTGCGTTTCTGGTTCTGGAGACCGAACAGTACGCCTCTGGGATACCTCTACCGAAACAAAACCTTTTTCCATGAAGAACCTTGCCAGCTACGTTACCTCGGTAGCTTATTCACCAAGGGGAACATATGTTATCAGTGGTTCTGAGACTGGAATATTGCAAATTTGGGATGCATCTACAAAGTTACATGCAGCTGCATTTCAAGCTCACTCTCGCGAGATAACATCTTTAGCTTTCAGCCCCGACGGCGCGCGAATCGCCAGTGGTTCCGGCGACAGGACAATCCATTTGTGGAATACTTCTACCCGCAAGTTCCTTCTCTCCCTTGATGGACATACACGTCTCGTGCGGTCCATTGCTTTCGCCTCAGACAACACGCGTCTTGTGTCTGGTTCGGAGGACACGACCATCAAGATATGGAACTCGTTTACGGGGGAACTCCTCATTACGATTGGTGGTCATTCAAGTTATGTGATGTCCGTGGGCTTCAGTCCCGATGGCTCAAAAGTTGTCAGCGGGTCAGAGGATGCTTCTGTGCGTATTTGGCATTCGTCGACTGGTATGCCTCTTGCTATGCTTGGAGGCCATCTTCGCGATGTCATGGGCGTCGCCTTCTCTCCAAGCGGGACCACAATTGTCTCAGCATCTGAGGATAAAACTCTACGACTATGGGATTCAGCAACAGGAGCATGTCTTCATACCCTTACGGGCCATGTGCGAGACCTCAGAGCCGTAGCATTCTCAAACGATTCCTCTCGTCTCGTTACAGCATCTGAGGATACCACAGTGCGTTTGTGGGATGCATTGAGAGGTTGTCTTCTCAAAACGTTGAATGGTCATTCAGCATATGTCAGATCTGTTTCTTTCTCTCCCGACGGCAAATCCATCGTCAGCGGTTCAGAAGATAGTACGGTGCGGGTGTGGGACACTACTACTTTCCAATCTCAGAATCTCGAGAGTCATTCCAGTGGTGTTACTTGCGCATCATTCTCGACGGATGATAATCTGGTAGTTCTGGGAACTAAAGATGGGACAGTTCAGCTATGGTCTTTGACCTCCGGCAGCCTTGTGACCTCATTCACTGGTCATGAACGCTATATCACTTCTGTCGCCTTTTCATCTGATCACACTCAAATATTATCCGGATCGGGTGATAAGACAGTACGACTTTGGGATTTATCAACTCGCTCGGCCATCCGTACGTTCAAGGGCCATTCCAGTATCATCACGGCAGTTGCCTTCTCTGTGGATAAATCATGTATCTCATCCTGGTCAGGGGCTGCAGGAATCCACTGGGATTCACAAACGGGGCAACAATTGGAGATATTTCGCAAGCCAGATCTCGAGAAACAGACAAGTTATGCCATGACCAATCAGTGGTTGACATATGAGATGTCTGGCTACACCCACACACTCTGGCTCCCGAGCGAGTTCAGAGGAGTCGTCTGGCCCTCGAGTGCTTCTCGAGTGCTTCTCGCGAGCCAGCAGGATAAAGTCATCATCATTGACTTTGCACCTGCATTTACGAAGTCAAAGTCATGATGGCACCAGGCAGCCCATTTTCAGATTCTTGGTCTCTCAGCCACTTTTACGGATGCAATGAATTAGTGCAATTAGAACAGATGTACATACTACTTAAGACAGAATACCAGAATCTAGTCAGACTTTAATTAAACAGTGTATTATGTTGGAAATTTCCAAAAATGACAATAACTGGTGGGGAAGGAGAACTATGGGTCAACAGAGTCATCCGTCCGCTGCAGTCACAGCATAGCTTATCACGATTCACTACAGCCCAGAATCTTGTGGTCAACTTAAAGTGCCTTTTGTGTTGTTTGGTCGGTCGGTCAGGAGGGTGAGGATGTCCGAGTCACTGATCTAGTCAGGCGGGGGCGGCGAGCAGTGGTGAGTGCGTGGTGGATAGTGAGGAAAAGAGCAGATAGAAGGAAGCGAGCGAGGGGCAAGGAAGCGGGGGAACAGAGGGAAAAATACATAAGCTGGGTGTTGGTCCGAAGTGTTTTCATCTCCTGAACCCCTGTGTGCCCATTATGATCTCCGTATGCAAGTTTCTCCCCGCATTACGGGTCCAGCATGATGCATCAAACCCCGCTTTTTTTGACCCTCTCCTCCCGCTTACTCCGCCTCACAAATGCCCCACTTCTCTGCTCCGAAAACATGATCATCATTCCAACACAAACCCACACCATCAACATAAGTTATGCACCAGTCTCTGAGCCCTTCTTCAGGTGGTCCTTTGAATTCAAAGTTGGGGGTGGAAGCAGCCTAAAATACGGCTGGGCTAGCCAGTGAGGGAGGATCTTCAACCCTGTGGCCGGGTCTGTCTTGATGAGGTCTTTCAAAGAAACGCCAGTATCGTGGGTTGCTTGTGCATCGCGCTGCAAAATCAAACACGCCTAAGAACAAATAGCCGAAATAGATGAGCAGAAAAGCTGGCCTCCATCCCAAACCCATTCCTCCCATCCTTGGCAACCTTGATCCTCCCCAACCGTTCCCGTAGCTCAGTCTCCTTTGCGAGCCCTGGGCGCATGAAGTTTAAATGGGTGCCCTTTGACCGCGCTCGGCGCCGTGTGTGTTTTCCATGGAGAGGTATTCTGACGCGAGGCCTGCGTGCGGTGGGTGTCGGATTAGAAGTGCTTCGTCCGTATCGGGGTCTTGATCTTGATCTGTATCTCGAGAAGATTCCGTCCCCTGGATGTTGATCTGAGGTTGATGCAAGTGAAAGACCAGAAAATAGAGCTGCATTGTACAGCTGTCCTTCGGCGCTCATGACGGCGTCCGCACCAGTGGCGGCAAGACACCTTTTGATATCGTCTTGGAAGAGAATGTTGCCGTTTGCGAAAACGGGGACAGAGACTGCTCGCTTGACCGCAGCGATTTGGATCTAGTCCACTGGGCCCTGTGCAATGGTAGGGATTAGAATGGATGTGGCGAGGTAGGGTGAATGGAATGTACAGAGTTGTGCCCGCGCTGCTCGCGAGTACGGCCGTGGCATGTGATAATCTGTGCTCCTGCGCATTCGAGCATTTTGGCGTACTCGACTGTACGTTCGAAGATACGGAATTTGGCGGTGACAGGTACTGAGAGGTTTTTGTGCAGGATGTTGACTGCAATAGGTGCCTACGTTACTAGATGTACATAAACCAAGCGTAAAAACGACATACTCGTGTTATATATAAGCTCCCAATCGCCCTGCAGGAAAGTACCATAGTGCCCGCGTTTAGCGATATCCTGTGGACATCCGAAGTTGATATCCACGGCGTCACAGTGCTTCTCTACTATCTTTGCAGATGCGAGGAGCTGCGGGGGTCATTGCCGCAGAACTGGACAATAAAGAGGCCGGTCAGGGTCGCCTCCTTCGCCTGAGGGGATGTCAAAGTTTTGGTCACGGAAGGCTTTAACCTTGGCATTTATCATAGGGGTATATAACTTGAACTACGTTTTAGACCATTAGTTCGAACATTTTCGTTGTAAAAAAGCATGTCTGGCGCCGTACCGTCTTGAAAGCCCCCCAAAAGCCTACGAACCAATGGTTACACTGACTCGGAGAAAAGCTTGAAACGATACCCGACATTCGACGCACTTAGCTCACTCTGATCAACCATCGGTGCAACAATGTACTTAGGACTTCCGAGGATATCCCGGTAAAATTGATACCCTGATGCCTTTTGCATCATCGGTGATGGTGTTGAATCGAGACTTTTTGAGGGCATGGAGACAAGGAGGAGGGAGCAGCGGCGACAGACGCTGAAGGTCGTTGGCAGGGTCTGGACCGGAGGTCCAGACCGAATAAACGAATCTCAGTCCGATCAGCGCGTCTTGATCTTTATCAATCACGATCGCGTCGTTCACCTCACGAACGCGTGCACTTCCACCGCTTTCATTCTCAGGTTCAACTCAGGTTTTCAACGTTTGACCGCTGACAGGACGACCAAGAAGATCGTAACTTGGTGAAATCCAATCCGATTTCACACCGTATACCAGCCTATAGATCAATAACATAACCACCTAAACTTAACAACACTTCGATTTTGTATGCCGTTTAGCACGAAAATAATCGGATGGTCGATTGGGGTACCGATAGACTACAGGAACCGTAAAGAGTTTCACTTTCACTTTACTACAAGTACAAAAAGGACAAGTTACATATTGCAGTCATTTCCAGCTTATGTTCGAGTTATTGGGGCAACTTACGCGCCACCCGCTGCACTATCCCCCGCATCCACCTCAGCACGATCCGCTGTGTCCACCCCACCATGAACAGCACCCGTTTCACCATCCTTACTATCCGCCTCGTCGACAGCACCCACTACATCTTCCTTACCATCCACCTCGTCGACAGCACCTTCCTCACCACCCGCCTCGCCCGCAGCACCCACCACAACCTCATCCACAGTACCGGCCGCCTCCAGAAGCCTTGTGCTGGTAGTGATAGGCCAAGCGTGGGTGCCAGCACCAGGATCCTGCTGCCAAATCGTTCCATACTTGGATCGCACAATAGTCTTTTGGCTCGTCGCGATCCACGAATCGTCGGGG
>QLOJ01001854.1:3527-13678 GCA_003313625.1 Tricholoma saponaceum | reverse complement strand
CCCAATGTGTCCATGTTTGTGTGGATGTGTGTACACAGTTAGAACGTCATGGCTACTGCTCCCTGCCCCCTAATTTTAGTTCAAGTTGGAACAGATTCGGAGCTGGAACTCTCTGGTTCAAGTTTGATCCGTTTCCCTAGTCTCCGGTAGCTGACCTAATATATCAGATGATAAGTCGAGAAAATCTACACTCCAGGGAACCAAGACATGAGCTTCATCGATACCATAGACTACAAGATTCTTCCGGAAGGTCTCATTGCGCACCACCATGTCAAATTCTTTGGACGCAAGCCTCTCTGCAGAAAGAAGTACCACAGACCACTGGGAAAGGCAAATCTCTTCAAATAGATTGCGCCCTTCACGTGAAGCTGCACTCAAGCTTTCGGCACTTAGAGACACTGCTTTGAGGCCTACTGCTTCAATTTCTCGCACCTGGTATGTCCATGAAAAATAAAACTCATTATCCGGATTTAAAAAAAAAAACTTACATGATTATTTCCAAGTTCTATGAGTGGGGTTACAATTAATGCAATAGGATGGGAGGGGGGTTGGGGTATTCCAGCAACGGGGTTCCGGAGGAGATGTTCCATAACCAGAAGTGGAGCATAAAAAGCAGCGGTTTTGCCAGAGCCAGTGGGTGCAATAAGTACGAGAGAAATTTTGTCCAGCGTGTGAGCCCAAGATTCAAGCTGGTACGAGCGGGGGCCATTGGTCCATTGAGGGACACGCTGCTCAATGATCCCGCGAATCCGCGCGCGCCCTTCCATAGATCGCCATGAGTGCGGCTCGGGGCGCATGCCTCATGCGATGAAATGTTTTTCTTTCGGCAGACTTTCGGACGTAAATGCATGACAAAGCATCCTCTTTAGGCTATGTTTGGTACAGCTTGGTGTCCGATAACTACGGAACTGACCCCTTCACTACGCCACTCTTAAGTTGATAGAGACTACCGTTTCCCCACAGACATTTGAACAACTTGAACAACTGTCTGAACAACAACTGTGAACGGTGCGTTTTTCTTTCGCCTGTCATGTTGGAAGAGTGAAATAAGTCCATGGTCAGCGGCAGTGTTTTTAAGCTCGGCGCTACCGAGGAGCTCGGACAATCCTACATTCCGAGCCCATTGCTGTCGAGTCATCATATCTGCCCTGCACAAACCAAAACACCCTTTGCTCAACAATCATATAGTGATTAGCTCTGGGACAATCAGTGACTCGGATGTGGTGGGATGATGACTCGGAACTTGTCTCAAGTAGACGCCGAACACCCACCCCAAATATCTGCACCCCCACTTATTGGGAAGATCTTGCGCTTGTGGGCCTTTCTCCATCGGAGCGATTCAAACGAATTATTATCATTCAAGTTGATTATTCGGCACCTGTAGAAATACTCGCTGACTATTCTCCGCCCATAGTTTTCTTCAGGGCAAAACTCACACTTCGCACCACTAGTGCGATTTCAAGTTCTCTGAAAAGGACTCTACTTTACTCGACGGTACCGTATTCTAGTGGCAACTCCGGGGCGAACTGATGCTTGACGGCTATTGTGAACTTAAGCGGACCAACGTCTCCGGGACTGCTTTGTTGCAGGTACGAACTAGTTCAACACTTCTACATGGCATGAGATCCTAATAGTTCAATCTTCATTCATGTACTAGCATCCTTCCGGAGACACGAATACTAGTTGGTTGTACTCCATATTGTTCTCCGAGTCGTTCCTCCCTCTACTAAGCTTTCAAGTTTCGTCGACTTCAAAAGTTATTTTTGTGCGACACATGACTTCTGCTTCAGTCACGGTAATCTACCCAAAATCTACCAGCGTCGGAGGTCAGCCACTTCGCACAGTAAGTGCAATTCTTTCCAGCCAACGTCTCGGAGTTGGATCACTGGAAGCCTTTGACACTGTATTCTGTATCCTTATGAATTCACAAAGCCGTACGCTCTGAGAACGACGTTAACAGTCTGCAGATTGGCGTTAATCTGGTTATAAGCAACAAAACTCACTTCTCCGTTGGCAACGCAGGCCCCTCCGGTACTAATTGCATAATCCGTCAACATTCTAGTTCGTTCATTGCAATGTCCTAGTGCTGCGTCAGCCATCCCGAGATATTGAACAGTGTTCTTGATTAAAATTTCCAAGGTGGGGATGCATCGTTTAGCGTCATTTTTTTAATACACACCCAATATTAACACATTTTTTATTCCTCGCAGACAAAGGGATGATCAATCATTGTGCTTCTGCATCTCTTCCGTCGGAAAGCTGGCGAACATATCCTTCAATTTATCAACAGGCGCTGCCATGAGGGCCGTAACCGTCTCGAATGGTGGCTTATCCGGAGCTGACGGATGGGCCCTATAGCAACTCGCTGTATCCAGAAACCTCGAAGGAAAGAGTTCATCACAACGCACCTAGTAGGCAAGAACATTTTCGTCCTAGAAAACAAGGCGGCCACATGGGCGCTAGCCTCTATACCAAACTTCGACTCGAGGAGCGGCAAATCCTCATATTCCTCACTAGTAATGTGTTCGCGCATGTGGTCCATGATGTCTTGGAGGAGGCTCGCATGGTCCAACGTGCCAGGGGAGAGCGATTCCAGACGATAGAGCCTGTCCTTCACGGCCTGTCATGGTGAACGTTTAGCATCAACGGAAGGGAGAAACACAAGATAAATGAAACTCGTTAACCTGGTGTTCAGCACGGTCACTGGCTGCGATCTCGGCGCCCTGTTCTCCGAGGTGCTTCTCAAAGAGTGGGTAAATGAAAAGCTCCTAGGCAATGGCGTGGCGGACGATCTCCCAGGTAAGCTGGCGTGACCAGCGCCCTTGCGCGTCCTTGTCACCGATAGACCGATTGTATTCATCATAGAATTCGTAAATCTGGCAGGAAGGGAATGGGATATGGCATTGGTGATTGAAGGGTTGTGGCGAACGAGACATACATCTTGATGGTCTTGTTTGATTGTGTCAGAGATGGTTGTAGTATGAGCAGCCATGGCGATCAATGTTGTAATTATAATAGTCGGAGTCTGAGGTTGTCTCTGGCGTCCTTGGACCTTTCCATTCTTTTAAATAAGCGAGGAACGGCGATGACGATCAGGCGACGTCAGAGTTCCGATCAGACACTTAAGTTCAGTTTGTCACGTTCTTCTCAATTCAGTCGAAGAGAACTACAGGCCAAACTTACTGGGTCACTTCGTGAAGCTAATAGTGTTGATGGTCGGACCGAATGGCCCGACTACTTGAGACACTCGTCACAAGTGACGTCATAATTCTGCCACTGCGCAAAGACAAGATATAAGACGCGAGGTCATCTTCGTTTCAAATGCAATACCACTACCATCTCACTCAAAATGAGTACGATTCCATCCAAAAACGAGACTAACACCACCACGGGCGCTGGCGAACAGCCGAAGTCAGCCCAATTAGGGGAGAAAATAAAGTACGAGCATGTCATCAACTCGGTTCCGCATCTTACTGATGAACGGCTTGTTTTTAGGGGCGCTATGCATGTCGTCCATGGTAAAGGGGGCATTGTTATGCATCCAATCATTATGTTGATATTTTCAAAATAGGCATTGGAGAAAATGTACGAGGAACAACGCTAGGTGCAATCGATTCTTTAGGGAAACAAGGAGGCACGCGACATGAAGAAATTGCTAGGAAAGGACGATTGGAGAGTGAACAGGGTTATGCAACTTGGAAGGGGCAACCGGCAGCATCGGGAGGTGGGGTTGGCGAAGGACATCCTGATAACGGTGTACAAGTGCAGCACCCCACTGATACGGTCGAGGGAGGACATGCACAGACCTATCCAGAAGAGAAGTCGGAACAATCTTATCCAACCCCCTCTAGTCAAGACCAAAGCGGTCCGGGCCAGGTTGGGGGCGTTGAGGACAGTCAAGAAGGCTCTAGGCTCTATCACCACGACGATGCTGCTACCGATCCAAATGTGCGACCAGGAGAGCAGAAACACGTCGCTGGACAGCTCTCACTCTCAGACCAAGAGCGATTGGCTGAGTACGATCGTAAAGCTGGCTTCGACCCAAATCAGGGGAAAATGTGATGGCCGTTTGGAAGCGAGACGAGATGTTGCGGGGGGAATACGCGATATGATGGCAAGGAGTGGACTGGACTGTGACGGCTCTTGATGCGATTAATTCTGCCACCGAACAGGCATAAGTAGTTCTTGTAATTGTACATAATCACCAATCGAGGATACGAGTTGGAATTGATAACAGAAAGCGCTAAATCATCGGGCGACGAAGTTCCGCTGCTAGGAAAGCGTTCATGGTGAAGGTATGGAAACTACTAAATTGTGGAGGCTGTTATAATGTAATGAAGATGGAGCGTGGCAAGATTTTGACTCAGCTGTGTTCCACGAGTGGGACAACACCCCCACCGTGACCGGCTTCGGACTATTATTTGTACCTTGCCTGGAAAACAGTTCGTCAAAGATTATACGCAGCCAAACAATCTGTGATAACTTACAAAGATGATCATGATCTACCCATGTCTAATGAAAGAAGGCAAGCAATATAAATTGTGCGAGGCCGTCGAGACGTTTCTGTAGATTCGTGTCAATCACTAAGAAGGGTTACCAGTGATGGTCAGACATGCCAGAATGTCAATAGAATGATTTTATATATAATATAACCTGTTTTAGGATGGAGTACCCAGGCCTGTCACTTCTGGTGTGTCGAATCTAGGGTGACAGCCATAGCCACGGTCCACGATCTAAGTCATATATGGAAACCAAAGTCCGATATTCTCGAGGATGGTCATGGTTCTGTCTAGCGATACATATCAGGTAATGTTAAGGCTAGAAACAAGTGGGAGAACCTGAAGAGTTCCAGAATGTGTAAATATCGTCAGAGTAGACGAACGGTAGCTTCCGAAGTGATTGATGACGAACTCGATGCCAACGGGCCAATCAAACAGGAGCTTGCGAATACTAAACAAATCGCATTAGTTGAGGGAGAGGAAGCCTACCATGGTAGTGTCCAAATCGAAACTCGAACTACTGTAGAATTGTTAGAGGCGTGAATATGTAAAGAAAATCATTTCCACAACTGTTGCACTAGTACTCACCAGCCCGAGATTCTAAACACACGTTTAATTTGCAATGAAAGATCGCTCAGAGCCCAGACTTAGGCTATTAATTACAAGCACTGGCAAGTGAGCATGCGCAAGTACTTGGTGAAGGAATCAACATTCAGCGAAGAAGGGCCTCGGTTGGTTCGTCATCGAGAATGAATTTGGTGATTCTTGAGCAATATCTGTAAAAAATAATTCCGGAAGACAACCATGACGAATTTAAAGATCATGCGTCATCTTCATGCATTGTACTTCTTGCCAGTGGCAGTGACCACGTGCCAACAAAATGTCACCCTCCAGAATCAATTGAATACCAATCTTGAATCTGTACGACTTTGGAAGTAGATTACATCAGACTACGCGACTCAAATGAAAAAGTACATACACTGTTATACATACTAGTTGATTAACATAAAAGAACAGGGGATATAAACATATTATATAGGGAGGAAGGAATTCGAAGCGAACCAGTTGAATGAAACGTGCGATATCGTGGAAAGACGGTCACATCCCTGACACTGAGAGAGTAAGGGGCTGTGACAGATGAGTATGCCCCAACTGTTAACGTCAATACACATCCACCAAAGCCCGAGCCGCATCTGTGATAGCTCCTACTTCAAGGCCCGTAACTTCTGAATAACATACTGCATGTCATCCTGGTTCCACTGACCACTCCACGATCTCATCGGGTCAGAATCCCGGGTCGAATATTTGTATTCGTCTGGTTCCCGTTCCGAATGCATCATAGGTGAGGCAGCTCTCAGCCAGTTGGCCTTCTCAGGCAACTGAAGCTGTTGTTCGAATGGAACATCTCGCCTGGGTTTCGACTCAATGGAGGAGCCAGAACCCGTACGGGAATGAGTGCGGCTCTGTGATTTAACTCGAGTGAGCGATGACACAACGCCCCTTGATTGATCTTTCGGCCCTACTCGGTCGTGTTTCACCTGGTCAGGAGGACCGGTGGGTCCCATGACAGCAGCAGCTACATCTTTTGTTGAGGGATAGAAAGTAATGGGCGAGATAGGGGTGTCGGAACTCATCCTTGTGGTCGTGTGGGGGTTTAAAAGGTTATTAGAAAAGGTGAATTTGTGGAGGTCTTCTATACTTTGCGTAGGTATCGGCGTGCGTGACTGGTTGAGAAGAGGTGTAGACTTATGTCGGTTATGCGAAGAAGAGCGAAAGAAGGAACGAATTGACACAAGACCCGACAGACTCATGCGTCCTGGAGACTGTGGAGGCAGGTTGTTGGGGTCCTCAGCAAGGGACCTTGGGGGGAAATTCACACTCCCTGGTAGCTCGACAAACTGTCTAGGGTGTTCAAGCTCTTCTGGTGATACGCCTAGCGTTCGAGCCAACTTTTCCAGATTTCCACGCCGACGCATAGTTATTTTTTTCAGTGAATCGAGAGAAGACGTGCTTTCCACCAAGGAAACTGGTGTAGGAGGGAGGTCGTCAGGCGTTGATGAGGAGGAGAAGGGGGGAGTCAACTCGGGGGTGGCGTCACACAAGATGGTGGGAAGTGGGGGTTGTATAGATCGACGACGTAGTGGAGTTGGTGTCGCATGCATGGAGCCTAGTGTGGAGGTGGAAGAGTTGTACACGGGTGATTTGGATTTGAATATACCCCTTTGTTTCCATTTCGGACTCCAACTCCTCCGAGCGCAACCGCTGGAGGAAACCAAAGGCGTATCGTCAGGATCTTCATATAATGCACTGCTAGACTCTATGAAAGTCTCTTGCGTGATGATGCTAAGTCGAGAACCTGGGCGATTCCTTCTGGCTACAGCGAGTAAACGCACGGTGAGAACCAATATAGGGTCACCATAAAAGGTAAACAACGTACCTGAACCTGACAAGCCTTCCAATGAAGATAGTGAATCAGCGCTCCAAAGAGTTGGAGCAGAAATAGAATGACTGAGAGTTCGGGTACGAAGCGCGGTGCTAGAGGTCAAGGAGTGGGCGATTGAATCGTTTGCAGCTATGCTATTCCGTCTGCTGCTTTTAGAAGGACTAGTGAGAGATCCAGAACAAGGAAAGGCGGGGCTGGAGGGAGCACTGAAAATTCGAAGAAATCCTGGCCGCGACGCGTCAGGTGGCGACCGTGGTGGCACCGACTTGACTCTGAACAGCTTGCCCAAGGTGAGGAAAGATTGAGAGGATCCATGATATTCGAGGTCTTCTTCCAGAAGATGAGAGGCGCCGGGAGCAGCGGTGGGTTGCATGTTGACCTTCTTTGTCAACGAAGAAAAAGAGGCAAAATGTGGTTGTTCCATCTTTGAGAGGGTTCTCTATATTAATTTGTGTTTCGTCATGATAGCCGATGGCTTACACTTCAGGGGACATACCCGCATCAGGAAAAACACCCAGGGCGGGCAGACCCCCATCAAGTCTTGTCAGGGTGCTTGTGACATGGATCAAAGCTAAACCCAGGTCCCTAATTGCTTCGTGATTGTTTCGTATGTTTTCCAATTTGTCGTCTACTTGGCATTTGCAATTAGCGTTTAACTTTTCAATGGTAGTAAAGGGATCGTATCATTCGGCGCTCCGTAGCGGACATCACAGTACGACCATATACTGGCATACGAAACCAGTTACCAGGCTGTACATGTGTAATTTTTTCCTCGATCAAATCATCAAAACGGGGCTTAAAATTTTGCCACGCGTATTTATACAGCCTATAACACCAAACATGATGCGTAACTACTAGAGCGGCTGAACTTGCATCCCAACTGGAAAAAGAAATTGAAACACATACGCACACTAACGGTATCGGAAGGCTCTCCGCCGGAGTCACCGTAGTATGTAATGTTTCGAGTCTCAGTCACCGTGTACTGTGGAATGGTTTGGGCGTCGAGCGCGAGAAGACATAGCCTCGAGTCCGCTGTGAGCCGATCTCTGCGTGACATGAATAATAACGGATGAATCATCCATTCCACGGTTGAGATCTGTATATTTGTTGTCTGTATGTATGAAATATTATGAATTAGATGATCAATTAATTCTTCCAATATCGAAGAGGCCATTCAGTGGACTTCTAGTGTAGGTTCGGTTCCGACGATCAACAGATACACACTGGGGATAAAACCACAGAATCTAGATGCCAAACGACACCGATGATGTCGGTGTGTGCATCATCCATGGTCATACAGCCTTCACCTTCAATTTCTCGCCATCTGCAAGGTGTACAGGCTCATCAGACTTCGTGGGCTCGCCCATGGCTTGTCTGAGCTGTTGTGTGTTAAGTAGTTTCGCATAGCGAGGCTGAACGAATGTCGCACTGTACAGTTCAATAAGCGATGCATTGAATGGGCAACAAATCATAAAACGGACGCACCTAGCTTCAACCAAAAGCGAACCGTCAAGTGCTTCAACACTTCCGGAAACCACGGCTTTACGTCCTTTAGCTTCGACGAGAGCGGTTTTTATGACAATGAACTACGTTTCAGGTGTTTCAGAAAAGTGTCCTGAAGGAGAAATAAAAGAACGAAGTGACCTGGTCGGCTCGTGTTGGTGCACGATAATTTAGCGAGAGCTTCGCTGTTACGCCAACTTTCTCGGGCAAGTTACTGATTGCCTAGAACATTCACATTAACGAAGAGCCACGGTCCAAGACGATATGAATACTCACAGTTCTAGCCAGTGTCTCGTCCAGCAGCGTCGCCAATAAGCCCCCATGAATAATCCCATCATGGCCGCACAAACCCCTCCCAACATGCACAAATGCATAACTCTCAGTTTCGTCTTTCTTCACTCTCAGAAGGCCAGGTAAGGCCAGCTTCCCCGGACCTCTGAGTGTACCCGACGTCAAGTTGTTCACCCTTCTTTCCTCCGGGTAGTTTTGATACGGCCGCACTTCGTACCACTCATCATGGTCCTCCCTACGCCGCAGACTCTCAAGAAGGGGAAGGTCTTGGAGGTTTTCTTCCAGTTGTTCTGTGTAAGCGACAGCCTCCGGAGAAGTTGGATCCGTTGGAGGCCCAGGTGCAATCCGCGGAAATAGAACGGATAGAGTGGAAGGAGGGTATATCGAACCTAGGGTATAGGCGGTCGCGGAGAACGTAGCAACGGCAGATATCGTTGCTAGTGGTCGCCATGACCTCGAGCTGGAAGGAGCTAGTGGTTTGGTTGACAAACACCTGGAAAGCCTCGCCCTTGTTTCTTGGCGGAAACAAGCGGAGGTAAATCGGTGCAGAAGAGACGAGGACATTGCGAGCGCCGTCTAAGTCTAAAAGGGCGTCAAGCAAATTCTATGAGGATAAGTTAGAGTGATGAGGAAAGCCAGCAAACCATGACTCGGAACCGGCTACATATTGCCGAATTTGTAAGCCACAAGCGGCCACAGCATCGAACTTTGGCTATCGTACCTCTATTATCACTCTTCTCCAGATGTCCAAGTGTCGGTTCACGAGCAAGCAGTCTCGGCTTTCGAATTTTGAGTTGGCCTTATTGTCTTGGACATATTGTTAGTGGGCACTTCACTCACGAAGCTTTCAAGGTGATGTTTACAGGCAGGATTTCATTGATCACCCAACCATGATCCGCTCGTTTCGTCCGACCTTACATTAGAAGCACAAGGGTGATCAAGTTCCTGTCCATCAATATTCAATATTCCTGCGCTCCTTCAATCGAAGACAAATTTATAATGCTACCACCATCATGATCAGAGCATCCTCGCTGGTGGATCTGAAGATGATACCGCTCCACCAGAGTCCATATGCAATTATTTCCAGAAGTACACCTCGCAGCGAGGAGTGGCCCGCTTGCATATCCTACATCTCGGAGGTGCCTTGCGGCAAGATGCAATGTCAAGGATTTTCTCAATGTCGTCACTGCAGATCCAACATGTTCCATCAGGGAGATTACCGTTCAACCTTAGATGTTGAGTAGGATTCTGTAAATTGGGCTCGACTTCTCAGAACTGTGTCAATCTTTATTTGACTCGGAGTAGATGACATTGGGGTTATTGATACACTACAAAGTGTGCATCAGCTTACAATGAGATACATACTGAATTGAACTAACCCCTGTTTTCAACTTAATCATTGCATGGGATTTTCC
>QLOJ01001846.1:42302-60065 GCA_003313625.1 Tricholoma saponaceum | reverse complement strand
CGAGACTAGATCAGCTAACATAACTATAGCTAACATTCAAATGCTACTAATACAATTGATTTACCCGAGTGTCTCCACGTGATGTCCACGATCATGTGTCAACGACGCGTTTAGTTGTTCTCACGTATTGTTCTCTCTCTCTCTTCACCGACTGGCAATTTTAGTCATGTCCATCTGGAAGCTGGGGATTGACGATGTATCCGAAGAAACAAGAAATTTCAAGGACAAACTATCAAGCAAGGGTAAATCAAACTTGTAGAAGTGCAATATCTGTGGCTTACGTTGTTAACAGACAGCCAAATTTCAGCACAGCAGATGAAACTCATGAAGCAAGCCACCGAATTAGACGAACTTCATTCTACGCTAAATGATGCTCTGCACAAGGTTTGTGGACTTGTCAAACAGCACTGTACCAATCTAAACTCTTCTCCAGCTGTCTCGGGAAACTAACCGTGTGCTTCAACTCGAATCGGATCTGAGCCATCGCTCGGATGAATTACGCAACGAGAAATTAACGTCGCAAAATATGGCCCAGGCACTCGCAGCTGCACAGGAGAAAATAAAACTTGGGGAATTGGAGGCACGGGATCTGCAGGTTAACCTCGAATCACTATCGCGTACGTCAGATAGCCATAATTCTCGCAGCGCCAAACTCGAACGAGACAAAAGTACGCTTGAAGCTCGGGTCCGGGAGCTGGAGGTGAATTTGCGGCAGTTGAGTAGCCCGCCTTCTGTCCCCAAACAACGGACCGGACCACGCCCCCGGTCCTCGTCGCTATCCAGTTTCAAGATCACGGCGTTACAACGGGAATTGAAAGAAGCTTGTGACTCGTTGTCACAGAAGGAAAACGATCTACGGGCCACAAAGCAAAGCCTCTCCCAAGCACGGAGCGATCTTCTGAGGATTGGGAATGAGAAAGAAGCATTCGAGAGGAAGGCTACACGGGAGCAAGTTGAGTTGAAGACATCGTTGGAACAGAAGGAGGACGAGTTGCAGTATTGGAGAGGACAGCAGGATAATGGAAGAAGAGAAGAAGAATTGATGAAGCGAGTTGAAGAGGATGAAGCGAAGATTATGATGTTGGAGAAACTACTTGGAGACACACAGGAGTCGCCGAAGTTGAAGGAGTGGAAGGAGAAGCTAGAGAAAGCCGAGGAGAAGCTCAAGGACGAAATGAAACGGAAGTCTGGTTACGAAGAAAGACACGTCGAACTTGTCAAGGAGAAAGAGGACGCTCTGGACGAGCTTGAGCGTGTTCGGGATGAACTCTCTAGGCTTAGCGCTGATATGGCTAGCAGGAAGTACGACTGAAGCTGTTTTTATTTTCTGAATACTCACGTTCTACGGTCTTCAGGAATGCTCTTAACGCGGATGTCGCTATCATTGATGGGAGCACCGAGCAACCATTCACACTTCCGCCAATGCCGCAGGAGGCAGTCACTCACATCGAACGCCTGCTGGTGGCGATTGAACGGCTTCGTGGCGAACGAGACAACCTCCAAAGAGATATGCATTTCTTGGAATCCGAATCGAAGTTTGCCATCGATGCTCTCAAGGCCAAGCTTGGTGCTTCCCCATTATCAAGCATCGACGACGAAGCAGAATCCCCAAAGACCGTCTTTCAGTTACAAACTGAAATTGACGCGCTTCGTGACCAACTTACCACAGCAGCAGTGCAAAGAGAAGGAATTATCCTTGCAAAAGATAAACACATCGAGCGGCTGGTCCTTGCTGCCACAGCGTCTGCTGTTGCCGTCGAACATCTGCAATCACAATCGGATCATCTGCAACGTCAGTTTTTCGAAACCTGCCACTCTCGTGCTGAGGTCAAGGAGAACTTGAAGAGCAGCCAAAAGTATGTGGAGGGGTTGGAAGTGAGGCTGAGAGAGCTGGAAGTGAAGCTAGAGGTTGCCCTGCTCTGCCTTGAAGCGGCAACCAGCCAGCAGAATGATGTTATGACGCAGTTGACAGCCAAAGACGCTAAGCAGGAGGACGAAGTAAGGGAGGTTAAAAGTGCACTGCGGGAAACTCGCGACTGCCTCGAGCAAGCAGTGATGGATCTGGCTAACGTTTCCAAAACTCTTGAGGGCGTGGAATCAGAGCGGGATTCGCTGGCTCTTCAGATTACGAACCTCTCCACCGACTTACGAGTTGCGCAGGAAGACCTTAGTACTGCTGAGGCTCGCTACAGTAGTCTCCAGTCCCACCAACTATCATCGATGTCCTCAAACGAGGCAACTCGCTTACTTCAAGACCAGATTGAAGAGCTCGAGATGCGCGTAATGCGGAGGACGGAACAAATTGGCATTCATCAACACGACATCAAGCGCTTGGAAACCAATCTGCGGCTACAGGAGGAAAGACTCGGAGAGATGACGACGGAATTAGAGATGATGGCAGCGCAGAAAGAAGCCATGGTAGAAGATTGCGCTGATGCAAGGGAAGCCAGAGATGAAACGCTTGCGCGACTCGATCGACTGGAGGTAGACATGGAGATGCGAATAGAGGAGAGTGATAATGCTGCTGCCGCCTTGGTGGCCGTCGTTTTCGAGACAGTCAGTCATTCGAGGGATGCATTCAGGCGATCCAACGCTCGTGTATCGAAGGCAGAGCAGGGGGTTGACCGACTGAATGCTGCACGTCAACACATTCTGGATCAAGATTCCTTGCTTCCCGACGCCGTTCGGTCTTCTGACGACCACACAACACAATCAACGCTGACTCTTGCAGCGTCGCATGTCGCACTTCAGAGCACTCGCACTTTCACTCGTACTATGCGGAACGTGAAAAACCCACAGGATGATCTTCTGGAAGAACGTAGGAAGGCAGCGTCCCTCAGGAAACAGCTGGAGGATCTCGAGAGTCAGACATCCAAAGACGCCCTAGATTCCTCCGCGCGCACATCGGAGTTGGAGGCACAAATAATCGGTCTTCAAGATGAAATTTCGAGCGCTGAAGTCGCACACCACGCCGCTGTCAACGAACTTTTACGGTCACAGGAACGATTGAAAAAATCAATGGATGAAGCTCAATGCTCCCATGTTGATGGCAGCCCTGAAAATGAGCTCGCTCTTATCAAAGCCAGGCATGCTGAAGAGCTTGAAGATGTTCAATCACGTCTCGTTGAGACATTAGCTATACTGAAGGAGCTGCAAGCTCAGCATGCATCTGCGGAAACGGAACATCATCTAGCACTTTTGCATGCCTCAGAGACAAAGCAAGAGTTGGAATGGCGTCTAGCACAAGCATCCGAGAGCTTACATCAAGAAAAGCAAGAGGCAGATCAAGCTCAGAAAGAAGCCTTGGCCAAACTTTCTCGTCTCCACGGCGACTTGGATATTGCATTAACCAATGGCCGAAATGCGCGTGACTCTCGAGAAGAGCTTCAGGCATCATACAATCGCGTTTTAAATGAGCTTGCTCAAGTTCGGCAGGATCACGAAACCCGCCTTGCCAGTCTCACTGACCAATCGCTTGCCATTCGCCAGGAACTCGAAGGCAAATTAGCAGGCCTCCAATCACGCTTTGATGAACAGTCCAATGAACTGGATAACGCTCTCCAAGAGACCAGACAACTTGCCCAAAGGCTGCAAGAATCTCTAAAACAGCTCTCTGCAACGAAAGAATCCCACCAGAAAGAACTACGCTCCGTTGACCAGATACGTCATAATGCGGAGTCTGCTGCGGGCCAGCATCACCGGGAAATGTCTATCGTAAAAAGTCAACTTGAACAAGTAAGAATCGATCTTGAAACACTACAAGAGGAGAAACTGTCTCTTCACCAAGAAATTACGACTCTCGAAGCTGAGTTTCAGCGTTCTATCTCGCTTCGTCGGTTTCTGGAAAGCCAAGCGCAGGATAGGTTCGTCGTTTTCTTCTCGGTTGTGTAATGTACTGATGATCTAGCTACAGTGAACGCAAGATCGCGTCGCTGACACACGATCTCGAGCGAACACAAACGGATTTGGCTCACTCTGAAAAGTCAGCCAAAGCTGCTGAAGTGAATCTCAGTCTGCAAGGTGCACAACGCAAACGTGAGATAGCGGATCTCCAACGAGAACTTACCCTCCTTCGGTCCCAACCAAATCTTACAGACGCAGTCTCTGAACTTGAAGAGCGTAACAATGAGATGGAGGAGCTATTGAGGAGTAAGTGCATAGAGATCGAAGAGAATGATGATCGTGCACTTGAGTATGTATGCGGCTCATACGTCTCCCGATACAACTGACCTTTGATACTCACAGGATGTTGAAGGAGAACAAGAAACTTGCATCGAAGGTGGAATCACTTAGTCGTAAAGTGCAGAACCTGCAATCAAAGCTTGCTGCTGCCAAAGCCTCTGCATCAAGAGCAGAACCCAGCATGCCGAATGGAACGGCTCTCCCTACAGAAGCTACTCTCGCTCCTCGTGCTCTATCAGCTACCTCAAGTGTACCTTCAGTGCCTCCCGTCCCCACTCACTCTCCGTCCCCCAATATTCGAGCTCCATCACGCCGCATAGCCTCAGGATCCTCCTCGTTATCCCGGCCTAAGACGCCCGAACGGAGAGTTACAGTGCCTCCCGTTTTCAAGGCTCGCACGCCTGAAAGACGGGTTGCGCCAGCGGCACCGCCTGATGCCATGTTATCTGCAACTACCATTGGCAAGAAGCGCCCAGCACCTGACGATTTCGAGCATTGCGAGGGTGTACCTCCACAGGGCTTCACAATAGAGAGCCTTCCGAGCCATAGACTGGAAAATGAAGTCCCTCGAGTACGGAGAGTTTTGAGTAATATCCAATCGGGTTTTACTCCTGTACGTCACAGTGCTCGCCCAACGATACCCCTACCCTCTCCAAAGCGACCCATCGTCGACTCTGCACGATCATCACCCTTGATAGCTGACGTGACGAACAGTCCTCGAGCAGTTTCACAGATGATGACGGGTCAATCTGGAAAGCCATCGAAGCGCAGTTGGTTAGGAAAGATTAGGGGCGTGTCTACGCAAGCAACAGGAAGAGACACTAGGAGCTAACAGCGTAAGTGAGCAATGGGAAAGTCTGGACCTTCCTATGTTCCCGCTGCGCACTGTATTTCTAGGCTTATATAATCTACTGTATATCCTTATCGGGAACATTTTGAACGCGGCGTGCTAGTCACTTCAACTTGAAGTTGCATCTTACCTATTGACATGTTCAACAAACATAACGATGTCTACATGGATCTTTCGATTGACATGCGAGATCCCGATGACTGGAATGTCGGGACACTGAGATTGTTCGATTACCCCCTGAACATAACAGCACTAGCTACTGAGCCCATATCAAGACTTCTTGCCGTTGGTACGACAGTTTATCGCCACTCATAGCCCGAACTATATATCAGATCACAGGCACCGCTCGGGGCATTGTCCATATCTTTGGCAGTCCTGGGGTTGAAACGACGCTAAAACTTCCCGAACCAGTTGGAGTCAAGTTTGTTCACTTCGCAACCTCATCTTTCAAACTTGTGTGCATGGGTGTGTTTACTAAGCTGTGGTACTGCACTACTGCTCATGTTTATGATTTGCAGATGTCAACAGCCTCCTACATATCTGGGATTTGTCAAGTTATGGTCAACCTAAATTCCTAATCTCAGTCAGATTCGACCTGGCAAAGTCAGACTTTTGATAAAGTTAATATTCTGCTATGATGTTGATCTTCGTCTAGCTTTCTTACGCTATCGCCTTCTCATGATCATGTACGTGTTCAAGTTGAAGCTTTACTGCAGGCACATCAAGATCAATACCACCTTCACTAGCTCTTCGTCTCCTTGAACTCTGGAGAAATTAGGACTTATGACTTGGCCTGCCTACGGAAGTCTCCCTATACCATTCCTAATATGTGGAAGCTTTACGAGAGGGAGAGATTTACGGGCGGAGCACCTGATATGTCGACTCCTGAGTCGTAATATATCTTTCCGTCTTCTTTCAGCATGTTCTTTTACATAACCGTATTTTCAGGTGCACGATCGTAGAAACGGTGGGACACCCCAGAGATTTGAACTTACTTTTTGTTGCGTACTCTGGTATAGTCCAGAAATTTTCTACTGCCCTTCCACTGTTAAATGCAGCATCTTCTAGGGGGAGTAGTCCTGTCAGATCTGGTGCGTTCTGAGCGATCCTCGTAAAACCAATATTCTTACCTTCGGTAGACAAAACGCAACACAGTTGGGGCTTTTGCACTTATTCTACCCCCTGGGGCGCCAGGAGGTTTGGGATATGGAGACCGCGTAAGGTTCTGTTTGTTCAGACAGTTATTTTAATAATCAATTCCTCCAGGACCTCTTAAGTCATCGCAAACCCCCTGTGACTGCAATGGCTATTCATCCTTCTGGACACTTCTTTGTTGTAGGCCACGCTGATGGTTCCTTGGCATTCTGGGCGGTGGAAGACGACGAGCGACCGCTGCTTGTCAGGACACTCGACGAAACTGACGTCAACATCTTGAACACAGAAATACTTGACCAACACATATCTCAGGAACGAGCTACTAAACGTTCTTTCCAAACTGATCGAGAACCAATATTCAAATTATCATGGAGTGCCGTGTCAGACTCCTCGGATCCTAGAGGCGGCGAGACTACGCTCACTATATTCGGAGGTCTTCACACGAATCAGGCAACTGGAATATCTATTTATCTATTTCCAGCTTTCAACCCTCGGGAGCCTCCACAACCAATGTCTGATCAAAAACTTCTCCATCCACACATGCGAGCCGCAATGCGAGATTCACTCAAACATTCGAAGACCTTCTTTTATTATACACGTGGTATTGTCCAGGATTATTTGCTCATTCCCAGAGAGAATCCCCATTTTGCTGGGGCTTCAGACCCTATAGCAATTTTGTTGCTGACGGAGGGCACTGGAGATTCGCGTGTTGTCGAGGCATTCCAATATCCTCCACCCGAATTTTCTATCCTAACGAACACCGATGGTGAGTATCACGGTTCCGACAAAGATCCCATGGACACCATAGGTGACGATCTAGCATCTACGTTGAGATCGTTGCAGATGAGCGATGAACCCAAACGGTTACAGCTTCCAACCGCTCTTATGAATGGTAGCACCGGGCTTTTGAATGGGCAACTGCTGAAAGTCGAAACTGATACTTATCAAACATTGGCCGGTGGGAGTGTCAATGATGTACTTTACTTACCGCTGGAGGGGGGCTTAGCCTGGGCCGACGATACTAAGAAGACTGAGCTGAAGTTATCTAAGGTATGTCATTGGTACATTCACAGTGTAAGCATTTGTTACATGCGTCTTTCAGCATCAACCTCGTCGTGTAGTCATCGCGTACAACCTAGATTTGACTATCCGGTTCTACGATATCAGCGCTCAGTTGCTGGATGGCTTGAAGCCAACGCCCATTAAAAATAACTTTCCTAATCCATTGCCTGCTCTTACCATTGATCTTAAACTTCTCTTTATGGACTCTTTCATATCAAAACGGACATCGCCAACTATTCTCGATGACACCCGCATTGACTCCGTGCTCCTTGCCCAAGAATCGCAAGAAGTTGTTGTGGCTTTGCAGACTGGAGAGGTTGTAGTTTATCGGCTGTCAAGCTCTCAAACGGCTATGTCTTTTAGGGAAGTCCCGAATGAACTGATACTTTTGGAGCACGTGTCACCACAGCCTGGAGGCCGATTTTCTCCCTACTTCATGCTCATGCCAGGCGCAGGACCTGTGGAGGCTTGTGCAATATCAGATCTCGGTAAGCTCGAGCCTCTCCAGTTCCAAGTTAGTTACCATTTATCATAGGTTTTCTGGCTGTGACATATTCTGACGGGTTGTTATATGTTGTGGACATGCGAGGCCCACATATAATTCTGCGACATTCTCAAAATACATCCAAGAAAAGCAAATACACCGTTGGCCTCCACTTGGGCCGTTCGGAGTCATCACGTCACATCGGGTCCCTAGTTTGGACTGTGAGTTCACTTGAAGAAGGTTGTTATCTCAGTTATCTATCTTCCATTGGTATATCCCTGACAGATTCCTGATGTCAGACAGTCATTCCCGCATTCGACTCATAGCCCTGTATACCTCCGGTCTTTGTGATATCTACACAGTCACTCGGTCTGACGGCTCCGCGTTGTGGACTTGCGACGGACCAATCTCAGCAGAAGGTGTAACGAATCCGCTTCCCCAGGGTAGCTTTATCATAGATTGCAAATCGGGCAACAAGTGGAAGGCGAGCAGAGCAAGACTGAATGAGTCTACCCGTTCTACGATCTCTGCGCCCTCATGTTGTGCCTTCGTAACGTGTGGCTCCAAAGGTGCAAGGTGTTTTGCCAATATCAATGGACAACAGATCGCCAAGACAGATTGGGGAGGTAAAATAGGTGTCATCCAGGGTGCTCAGATAGTTGAGAGGCTAGGTGAGCGATCAATCTATTCATCTCCTATTATCAGCACTTGACATAAGAAAGGATCACATGTATTGGTTGTCTTTACGGACCGACATCACGCAGCAGTTTATTCTCTTCCTCATCTTGAGCTTCTCCATACATTGAGTCTCCCTGCAGTTACATCAATGTGAGTCTTCATTGTCCTGTCAATTACTATGTATATAATCGTTTCAAAGACCTTTAAGTATCGATGAAACTGGGGACTTTATGGCTTGGATTCCACACCCGCCATCAGGAATAATATACCAAGCAGCATACGGCACGCTTTTCGACATCCGTAGAACATCTGGGCTACCTAACATCGATTTTCTGTGCACAAAACCTGTCATTCCAGCTCAACCTCAACCTGTGTCAATGGGTCCGCCCTCTCTGCTGAGTTCCTGGCTCCCTTTCAGCCAGTCGATGACAGGGGATCAGCTGGATACAATGCGTGCGTGATCCTTCAATATGTCTTCCATATTTTACGTTTTTGTCTTATCTTCATGTTATAACGGTGTTAGTTGGGGGTCCCGACAGGCCTCTTCTGAGATCAGAACGGCAAGCTCAAAGTAGTACCGGCACTAGCAGTGTAGCCACAGTTGCCACGGCTGCAACGACACAAAGTACAAATTTATACAATCGTCTAGCAGCGACATTGAATGAACGCGGGTACGTTTTGCTGAATTTCCTGATTGTATTAGTACTCAGCAGTTGTAGACAACTACTTGGTGACTTAGAAGACCGGTTCAATGCACTAGAAGAAGGCAGCAAGAGTATGGTAGCACAGGTGATGATTATTTCTGAAATTCACTCCCACCTATTTAAAACCATGTCAATAGGCAAAGCGTCTTGCAACTCAGCACGCTGCAAAACAGACAGCAAAGTCGTGGTTTTAATAATGACAGTGGGTCCCGCAGCATTTATCGTAACGCCCTCGTTGGGATTGCGAAGGAAATCTCCTCCACCTTCTCACTTGTCGTCATATGATATCATTCTTCATCGGCGCTAGTCTATCCCTCAAGAGTAGGCGAGTATCTAATGGAAAAGCACCTTAGAATCGTCCGCATACTATAGAGTAATCGGCCTTTGTAACCTTACCACTGTTAAATAAGTAGGGAGGTTTGCAGGGCCGGAAAGTTAGCCTCTTGAATACTCATTGAATTACTTACGCGGTTACGAGTCACTCGTAACCTTGCTCGGGTAATGCCGAAGCATCTCCCACACATAATGTCCAATTACGACCAACTTCACAGACAATGCAGAACGCTGGAGAACCTCTTCGACAGCAAACTCACGTCCTATTCCCAGCTTGTGTCGACAATCTCACGACCAGCGGAGGATCTGGAGGCTGCGGGATCAAGTGAACGATGGAAAGACCTTGAGATGGAGCTGGACGACCTCCTAGAAAAGGCATGTCAATCTAGGGATTGTGCGTCAACGCGTGTTCATTTGTTCAACTAGCTAGAGGAGACCAACGAACAATTATCTACACTGAGCAATGCTCCTGACGCCGTATCCACATCAATGTTGAGAGCAATTCAACGACATCGAGAGCTATTTCAGGATAATGCACGCGAACTGAAGCGAACGAAGGTGTGTCACGCTTGCAGACTTGCCCCAAAGAGCCACTGAAATTTGTGGATTCCCAGACCAGCGTTCAAAATGCACTAGATCAGGCTAACCTCCTCAGTGGTGTGCGAAACGATATCGAGTGAGTAGAGTTGGTCATACCGTCGTTTTCCACTTCTAAAGTCAATCAGCGCATACAAGTCTTCTGCCGCAGATTCCCTGCTTGCAGAACGGGGAAGGATTGATAGCTCACATCGAATGACAGATGATATCTTGGAGTGAGTACCGTCCATTGTCACATCTTGGTTCCAACTGTAATGCTATCCACATCTTCCAGTCAAGCATACGAAACTCGCTCGGAGTTTTCGCGACAGCGAACGTCTTTAGCTGGTATTAATACCCGGATGGTGAACGTCCTGAGTAGGGCCTTGCTTGTGTCCTTTCCTGCTTGTAACTAACGACCCACCAGATACCATGCCTGGAATCAATAATTTGGTGTCGATGATCAAATCCCGGCGGCGAAGAGACTCGATTATTATGGGCTTGGTCATTGGTGTTTGTGCAATCATAATTATATCATACATCTGGAGTTAGTGCAGCTGTTTACTATGCCAACTTCCACAGATAGGATGGACATATCCTGCTACCCTTTAACCTTCCGCTGGTGCAGCGTCACTTCTGGTATCTGTGTTTGCAGCTATGCGGCTGCGACTGAAGGCAAACCAATTCTTTTCCAGTTTCCGAACCGCTCCCCACTCGGTCTCTTCAAGATTATCTATCCATTCTTCTTCTACATGCCATCCTTTTATTGCGGCTACGGACTGTACCATATTCCACGTTCGTTCAGTGCACTTATCGACATCGTTGTAGTCAGACTCCACCAAGATCCGGTCAGGCGAGCATGTGGCAATCAGTGCTTTATGATTCGAAGAACGACCGTTTATAACAGTTGAGAGTGAGAGAAACACATTCCGGTGCTTTTTCTACCAAGAAGTTCATGAGTATTATAACTCGAAAACATAATAGCGAGCGTGACAAGCCTCGATATCGCGCCATGTCTCGGGACTCAGTCCACAACTGTGGATATCAATATTGATGCGGGACCATCCATCATGAAACCTGTGCTGCATTTTTTGCAGAAGTTCTGTGGTGGACAATTGTGATTTGACACTGTGTAAACTGACATTCCGACCAAGTTCAACCGCTAAATCAAGCTGTGCCTCAAGAATGACAAGCTGGTGGTGTAAAGGAATGACAAATGGTGTCAGCTCCCGTGGAGACGCAGAATAATCGAAAGGCACACGGAACGAGCGATCCAGTCCCACTTCACCGAGCATGGCTTGGGGGAAGTCTTCAAAGTTACGACGAAGCTCCATTAAAACGTCACTGATAGGGATGGGCTCAGGAAGCGAATCAAGAAGCCTTTGATATGCCTGGATGTGTTCGGGCTTTCTAGGAGATGTGCCAAGGAAAAGGCTTCTATAATGGTCGTCTTTCGACAATGCAGGCTGCGTTGATATTAAATATGAGAACCAAGGATGATGTCCTGGTGAGCAGCTCAGCGTGATGGCGGAATGTACGAAGAAGGGGGAGATGGGTAGCATTAAACAATGAATGTACTTACCAAAGCAAGGGATGACCTTGGTTGGATAGGCCATCGCTAAGTCACGCACACGCTGTTGATCTGAGGCCATCGTGGACATCGCACAAATGGTAATTTGAAGACTTTCCATTGAAGCATACGATATGGAAGGTGCGTCCGTTGGATGACAATGTGCGTCGATGACATGTTGCAAGACCGAGTCCTTGCTCGGCATCTCAAGTCAAAATGTGTAGTCGTGCTTGGTGATGATTACATCAATTGGCTGCCAATCATTTGAGTCACGGTCCTGCGCCATATTTTATGCTTCTCAACACCTCCTCAAAATACCTTACCATTCGCAACATGTCCCAGCGAGCGGTCCTGGATGCATCTCCCCCGATATATATCGGCGGTAAAGGGACTCTCGATAAATCTGCCTTCCGAAAGTCCTTAGTCGTTCTTGCGGCGAAGGTTTCTGCTGCCCAAACAGGTATCGTGCTCAAAGCTGACCCGTTAAAAAGGTACTAGAAATCACATCCCTAAAAGGTCTTCTAATGTTTCGTCTCTCCCAAGGTCTATCATGGATCTACCCAAAGTACGAAGTGTGGTGGTTGATCCATCGGATCCTATTGGAGGTAGGCTGATCTTGCTCAGGGTGTCAAGCCAAGGTACGGCATGGATGCACCACATGTACATCGACTACGAGATTGACCGAACTGCAAGTCAGCTGAGCTTACGCCAGAAGCACTGGGGTTTCTAAAGGTTCAGTCTAATGGTCTCGTCACCCATACCATCAATCTGGATTACGACTATTGGACTGCAGGTAGTTATTATCATTGTTATATTTTTCCGTTTCGTCGAGTGATATTTGTACTACTAGACGAGATACTTCAGGCCATTCTTCCCGAGGAGCTTCGCGAAGGCTCTCCTACTGGTTTCGCGGCAACAGGACACATTGGTATGTTATGGCTCTATGTCGTTCGTATATTGTCGCTCATATGCAGGAATACAGCTCATCTGAATCTCAATAATGAATACTTGCCGTACAAGCACCTCATAGGGCAACTCATTCTCGACGTATGAAGTGAATTAATGTTTCGACCTTGGAATCTAACTTGCATGGCAGAAAAACAAAAGGATTAGGACAGTTGTCAATAAGCTAGATACCATCGACAGCCAGTTTCGCTTCTTTAAGATGGAACTTATCGCTGGTGAACCAAACTATGTCGTGGAGCACGTGAGTGAATCCACTCTTGTTCACGTCCTATTCTAACAGTATATTCAGCATGAGTCAGATTGTCGTTTCACGTTCGACTTTTCCCAGGTATACTGGAATTCAAGGTTGCATACTGAGCATGACCGACTGGTACAAATGTTCGATCCGCGAGATGTAATCGCAGATGTCTTTGCCGGCGTCGGTCCTTTTGCAATACCAGCTGCCAGGAAAGGTTGCGCAGTATTTGCGAACGACCTTAATCCGAATAGTGCTAAATACCTGTCTATAAATGTTCAGAATAACAGAGTACGTGGCTTGTGCAAGTGATGGTTTGCGTTTCTAACGCTAATTAGGTCAACGACTATGTCCGTGTCTTCTGTGAAGATGGTCGTGACTTCATTCGTTCTGTTATCCGTCGATCATTCGAAGACCCCTTTACCGCATTTACTGGGGCTAGAATGAGTCGAACTAAAGAGCATGAAGTGCGTCGGAAATCGAAGAAGCTAGGTTCCCAAACCGAACCGAGGATAAATACTGGGAAAACTGCACTGGAGACTGCACTTCCTCGAAACCGAATTTCTGCTTTTGTCATGAACCTGCCTGATTCCGCCATTCAATTCTTGGATGCATTCAAGGGGATTCTAGCCTCAGATGGCACGCATGACTTCCGTCAAATCTACGATGTCATGCCCATAGTTCATTGTTATTGCTTCACTCGAGAACTTGAATCGAGCAAGGCGGAAGCCGATATTCGTAACGTATGTGCTCCGCAATTTTCCTGGAGTTAAACTAAATTTTCGCTTACAGAGGGTGGAGGCGCAGCTTGGATCTGTTTTAACAGATGATGTCAATTTACATTTAGTCCGCTCTGTGGCACCGAACAAGAATATGTATTGTATCAGCTTCCGACTTCCTTCTGCAGTGGCTTTTGCTCAGGGCTAGAGGTTGGTGTGCTTGCCAGACTTAATACTACTAGGTATACTAATTTTTTGATATTGATTCTCTCTTTCAAGTTCGTCGCCAACATGTTTGAAAGCCGGGAAAATATTTATGAATGAGCTGGAGACCAAGGGACCGACATGCTGTGTGTATCACCTTGCTCCAGCAAGGTCTTTCATTACCTGGGACCCCTGATTACCCTTTTTGGGACCACGCTGCGCCTTCAAGCAAAGCCTTGACCTACTATATGTTGTTTACCGTAGTCAATCTCAGGATGATATTGTGCACTAGATATAATTTCCCAAGGAGTCAGTGAAGGTTTATGTGAGGTAATGTTTGCGTCGAGTATGTGAATTACATACTAAATCCGCCCTGCACAGCCATTACCGAAATAGCCACTGTCATTTACATAACGTTGTCGACAAAATTTTTGGAAACTTCGTGGAACCCATCTCAACTCGAGTACCCTCCAGTTCTTCTACGAACTGGCCCCATAGAGCATACCCGTAGTCCTTATACCCAATCATAGACATTTGGCACACATGTCGCCCTGGACCCGTGTCTTCCCGACCGTTCACTGTGATTCCGAAGGTGGACCATCCTTGACTGCTTCTGCCGTCAAGGGTGTCCGGACAGCTCTGGATATCCCAGAACGCGAATTGAAACGGTGGAGGCGAATCTTCGACACGAATGCGAAAGTGGTTAATGGCGAGAAGTAAGTTTGCAAGATATTCGCTTTCGTGACTTCCCTAATCGTTTATTCGAAGGTTTCTTGACCCCGACAGTTTTGTGAACGCCATTGCACCAAAGGAGGACTTGTCGAAGATTGGACGTGCCCAGTTTGCTATCCTTTTTCGTGTGGCGGATGCCTCGCGGCGCGGTTTACTGTCATGGACCGATTTTACCGTGTTCCAGACACTTTTGAAGAGGCCGGACGCAGACTACTGGATGGCTTTCCAGTACTTTGACGTGTACGCCGTTCATCTAGCCTATGAAGTCGACTAACTTATGTTTCTTACTGTTAGGGACAATTCTGGTTTCATCACTTATGACGAGTTTAAAACTGTCTTCAGCGCCAACATCGGGCCTGATGCTATTCCTTTCGATTTTGACTGGCAAGCAACTTCCGATGCCTGAGGATGAACGGTAGCAACTCATATTTCTTCCAGCGACTGGGTCAAATTATACCTCGGCAAAAAGAATGGAACCCATGTTCTAGGATGTCTGTCTCCTCAACTCTTTATCACCAGATCTTTGGGTACTGACGTTCTCCAGATAACGAATTTACACAGCTTATGAAGGGTTTGCAGGGCGAGCGCCTTCGTCAAGCTTTCAAGTATTTAGACGCAGACCAGGATGGGTTCATTCGTCCGGAGCAATTCAAACGCATAATTTTAGCAAGTTCGCCCTCAGTCGTTTTGTTCATTATTCTCATCATCTGCCTTTCCAGGAAATTGCTGGCCATAAACTTTCAGAAGGAGTCATAGAACGGCTCCCCACGCTATGTACATTAAGCCCCGGACAACGCATAACTTATTCCGAAGTTATTGCATTTCATAATGTTATACGACGTTAGTACTAATTATCGCATATTTGTCCTCGGTCTGCTGACTCCCGTTGTGTCCCTCAGAGATGGATATGGTAGAACGGTCAGCCCAATACGACAGCTTTGGGTTTGTCTATCCGCTTACCTGACGTGGATATCAACAGGATCATACGCGAAGCAACAGCGAAGAGCAAGGACGGACGTATTGACCAATCAGATTTTCTTAATCATTCGGCTTCGAGCTCCCGGTACTCTTTATTCACTCCGATGGAAGCATCGATAATCTTTCATTTTGCTGGCCGAGGTCTCGCATCCCAACGATTAGCTCTGATTGATTTTGCTCAACTGTTGGATCCCCGGTGGACGGCTCCTCAGGACGAGTACGAAGCACAAGCTTCAAGCGTTTCTGCCTCATTTCTCCAAGGCTTTTTGCATTCTGCGTATAGTTTTACTCAAGGCGGTATGTAAATTTAATGATGGTTTATCATCAAACTCATTTTCCATTTACAGGTGTTGCGGGAGCCTTTGGCGCAACTATTGTGTATCCTATTGACATGGGTAAGTAATCAAATATTTCATTCAACCCGACCTCGTCGACCTTTTGACAGTCAAGGTAAGTCTGTGGTCATGAAAAGCCAGCTAGAGCTTAGCAAAACGACATTTCTTGTGATAGACTCGGTAGGTAAACTAGATTCGACCTGTGCTTGACTCAAACTTGGTTGCAGGATGCAAAATCAGCGAAGTACGGTCGTTGGCCAGCTTTTGTACCAAAACAGCATAGATTGTGCACGGAAAATCTTTCGGAATGAAGGCTTCTTAGGATTCTATCGCGGTCTTGGACCACAGCTTATCGTAGGTGTTGCGTTAGTCTTCCCTTTCCTTGTCTGAAAGGTTCTTCTACAGGGCGTGGCTCCTGAAAAAGCAATTAAGCTTACCGTCAATGACATAGTTCGAGCTTCGGCGATGGATCCTGAAACAGGACGGATAAAGCTTGGGTGGGAGTTATTTGCTGGTGGCATGGCTGGTGGCTGTCAAGTGGTTTGTGAAAGATGTTCCCGCTTTGATACAATGCTCAAGTAGCCAACAGGTTTTTACAAATCCCTTGGAAATTGTGTATGGTCATATTACCTTTAAAACTGATGGTGACCCTAACCGGTCCCTATAGAAAAATCCGTTTGCAGGTCCAAGGTGAGGCAGCTAAGGTAGAAGGTGCTGCGCCAAAGGGTGCAATGCACATCATCCGACAGTTGGGTGTCGTTGGACTTTACCGAGGTGCCAGTGCTTGCTTGCTTCGCGATATTCCCTTCTCTGCCATCTACTTCCCTGCATATGCACACCTGAAGAAGGACGTATTCCATGAGGGTTACAATGGCAAGCAGCTATCGTTTCTAGAGACCCTAGGATCAGCCGCTATAGCGTGCGTTATTTTTTTTAAATATTCTATTGACGTTTAATCTTTTTCTCCGCACAGTGGAATGCCTGCGGCGTACCTTACAACCCCAGCAGGTTCAAAAGTCAATAGACTATTAGTTCATTGCAGCACGCTGACATACTGTATATGACACTAGACGTCGTGAAGACCAGACTACAGGTTGAAGCAAGGAAAGGACAAACACACTACAAGGGCTTACAGGACGCCTTCGTTAAGATATGTGAGATACATATATATATATCGTAATAGCGATGATTGACCGACAATAACAGATCGAGAGGAAGGTTTCCGTGCGTTATTCAAAGGTGGGCCTGCCAGGGTGCTGAGGAGTAGTCCACAGTTTGGCTTCACTCTTCTTGGTGATTATTTGTTGTCAATTTGAATTGGTGGCTGCTAACGTACATCTACAGGTTACGAAACTCTCAAGAAATTCGTAAGTGGTGATGATTTCGTTGCTGTACCTGCTAAATTAATCACGGTTGTTGGGTCGTTCCCCAGTTTCCTGTGAGTAATTTTTGCATAGCGACGCTCGATTGCTGTTCTAATAACGCGGCAAAGTATCCATGGGATGAGAAACCTCGACAGGTTGAGACGGTGCTCACCTCGCGGCCAGATGAGTTGGAGAAGATCCGCGCACGAAATGCTCTCAAGATCTTGCTGGATGTGCATGGTGATTTCGGACGGAGAGCGGCGTCATCTGGGGTGCCCCGGTCGCTATCGTCACCGCGGCTGTCCCCTCGATCTTAACCACAAGAGATGGATACTCTATTTATCGTAAGTAGAGATTGATCTAGCGGTTATATAAGTATAGATGATGAAGTCCATGGATACGAAGTAAGCATCTATCGAGTATTAATATATATTGATATCAAATTACGGTATGGTCCATGTGCCAGATGTCCGAGTCAAGCATGACATCGGTTGCGATGGGATGCCGGTCTCATAAGAGATGCGTCGGCTTTCTTTCATTCTCTTCTCCGTCCCCTTCGTTCTCTTCGTTTCGTTTCGTTTCGTTTCATTTCGTTCTCTCCACCTTTCCCTCTTTTATTTCGTTCTCTTTTTCCGG
>QLOJ01001846.1:0-42167 GCA_003313625.1 Tricholoma saponaceum | reverse complement strand
TCTTGGTCTTCACTTTCGGCTTTTTTTTTATTACAGCACCTCAGCACACTTTCGTTAATCATGAAGTCAATTTTCTTCGGTCTTACCCTTGTTGGCGTAACTACTGCTCAAGTGGTTAATGGAATCTCAATGGTGTCGGATTCGGGGTCTAGTTCGAGTTTAGGGAGCACCACCACCACTACATCTAGTATGACCGGCTTACCCCCGTCCTCTGCACCCTCTGCAACCACTGCTGCCACCACTACCACTGCCTATGCGATCTCTGGAGCCCCTCCGTCCCAGTATACCCCTCCACCTTCGTCCTCGACAAGTTTCTATCAACAGATGCCGTATGAATCTTACAAGAGTGGAGGCTATAAAAGCCTAGACTGTGGTTATGGTTACAAAAAGGATTCGGACGGTCATTGTCGGCCTGAATCCTGGGTATCCTATCTTGTCTAATAAATTGGTACTAGTTTCTTATATATCTGTCCGCAGTATACAACGCAAGGGGAGGAATGTTATGCCACAACTATCATCAATAACATGTACGTAGCATTATCGTTGTCTTCGCCTGCTTCTCACGTTTCCCAAGTAATTCGTGTAACAACTATGGCTACACGGTGACGATGACCGAGCATAACACCGTTACGATGACCATGGTAAGTTGCTTATTCTTGTTAAATCGCTCCTCCGTTACGGATTGTTATTAGGTCCAGACGCAGACCATACCGACCACCGTTACTATGCATGAGACCGTCACTATGCACGTCACCAGTGTCCAGCAAGTGACCCAAACTTCCATCCTCACGTCAATCGAGGTCATGCCTACGACCCGAGTTTGGGTGTCCACCGAGGTCATCAACCAGACCCAGACGATGGAACACACTCTGACTGCCACTGAAACTAAAACCCAAACGAATATCTATACCCAGACCAACACTCAGACGGATACCGCTACCGAGACCCTGAAGGAGACACAGACGGACTTCGTCACTAGCATTCAACTGAGCACCATTGTCCAACCGACGACATACACTAGTGTCTGGGTCAGCACAAAGGTCATTGATAATGTAATGCTCGATGTATCTTCCTCTACTTGTTCTTATTCTGATCCAAATTCCAGACACAGACTGTCATGCAGACGCAGACCGCGACGGTCACCGACAAGATGACTTCGGTTCAGACTGCAACCATGACTCAAACAATGACAGACCATGTAACCATGACAGATACTGTGACGATGGTTGCACCTACGACTGTTACTTCGGTTTGGGTGCAGACCCAAACTATGGACGAGGTGAGATTCTATATCTCTGATCTATGTGAATCAAGAATGGCATGAACTTAATGTCATACTTGTTGCTAGACCAAGACGGTCATGAACACCGTTACGTCCACCATGGTCGAGAATAAAACCTATGTTCAAACAAAGACCTACCTATCTACAGCAACTGCCACAGAAACACAGAAAGTCCTTGAGACTGGTCTTTCAGACTGTCTTGGCAAGGTAATTACATTCCAGTTGGTGCTAGAAATTTGCCCTTACATTCTTGGCGTAGTGTAAATCCACGTGGTCTTTGACGCCTGGTAACAGCAACAACTACAATACATATACTTCCGCTTCGTCAGCCATGGCTTACAGCGCTGTGACAGCAACATCCAGCCCAAGCAGTTCCTACGGTGGCTCGTCTGGCTCTTACGGGGGCACTAGTGGTCACTGAATGAGTAGTGTATTTCTTTCGGGCTAGTAGACTTTCTCCCTCTTTTCTCCACGGACCCACTTTCTCCAAGGACAGATTGATATCTTCTAACTCATGCTGCAATTACTCAATGATTCGGTGCTTTAAACTGTCGATTTAATCGTAGGGTTTTGTTTACGCGACAGGTCACGGATCGTTCCATCCATTACTTTACTTGTTCTCTGGCAATTTGTTGTATCTGCTTCCCTACCGTTTTGGCGCTTCATAAATTGAATGCCTGGGGAAACATTGAACAAAGTTCAAACAAATATTTTTCTCGATCACCGTGGGTAGTACCAGTAATCCAAAAACGCTGAACATGCCTCTAAGTGTCGCTGAACATGTTGGAGACCCACACTCATTGATAGGAGTTTCAGAACAATTCTTGATTTTCTACTCTTCTGTGATTGACGGTGAACTGTGGTGTCCTGTGCGGCTTACCTAGCCATTCCTTTTCAGTCATGATCACCATACTGATTCATCGTCGTAGGACTGTCGAAATATTCAAGAACAGGTGCAGAAGACATTTGAACCCTCTGATGGCCCCTCAGCATTAATCGTTTACATCGGCGACAAGCCAGAGTGAGGAACTAACCACTCGACAGGACACATAATAATATTTCTTTGAGCAGGTGGAAATCCCCCTCGAATATTTTTCGTGGTGAACCATGGAAACTTTCGAGCATACCGACGATCATCAGGCTGCAGAACGTACGGAAATCCCTCCTTACTGTCGAATAACTGATAGAGGGTGATTGATAACCCCCTCAGGGTGTCGAAGATCTCCGCCTGGTTGAAAGCGATATATCCCAGAATTTAGTTTCATTCGTTCAAGAGTGACATCCGATTTAAGTTACGTAGTCCGTATCATGATCCAAACCCCACCTCGCTCTGTCCATGTCATCCCTCTCGGCGGTCCATCCAAACAATAAGTATACCTTCAAGGGACTAATGATCAATAATCAACGTTTACAGGTGTGAAACCCAGCCTGCTACGTTCGTCGAACAGGAAATGCGAAGTGCGAGAATTCCAATCGGGAGTGCGTGCATTTATCCAAAAAAAATTTTCAGGAGCAACTTGTTACTTGGGCCCTACCATCAATGGCACTACTATATCGCGCTCAGGGAATTCTTCACTGGGCATCCTAGCAATGCGTATCAAACTGTCGTCCACTCTGATGCGCCATTCAGCTCAACCATGATGATCAGAATCTGAAAGGCGAATATTTTATCCTCGTCCAAGGTGGAGATGGAGGACAGCCATACCTCAGCCTGCACAATGTGGACTTGGTGTGCGATTAGCTCGAGCTGTTATCTCAGCGCTTAACCGTTCGATGGCCTGCCGAGTCCGAAGTGCACAGCTCATCTGAAATGTCACGGTCAACACAAATGCAAAGGAAATCAATGTGAGAGGAGAAAACCTCGAAAAAATGGCAGGCAGTATTAATACGCTCGCTGCATGCTGCGATGAGGTTGGCATCACCTGCTTGGTGTATATAACCACTCGTTCTTCCTCGCCGGTAACGTCTTCTTTTTATGATGCCGTCGATTGCTTTGAGTTCCCTGGAGTCATGAGCTGGATGTCACTAAGATGAAAGTATAGAACCGCCAAACAAAGCATACGCGACAAGATCATCCACAATCTGTTTTGTGTCATCAGGTACATTCCCACTTTGGACATTGGCAGTAATGCCAACAACAAACCGAGTGACAGTTTGAGTCAAAGAGAAAAGCGCATAATCGTTTCTTCTCATGCCCTTTAAAGCAGTCAATCATAGGCGGTCGTTTAAATATTGGAATATACCTCGACGGATTCTGCGATGGTTAATGCCAAACCAATAGCACCCTTGAGAGGAGCAAACGTGGTGGTGTTGGCAACTTCCCGAGCGTGCCTCAGCGCAGAGATGGTGGCCACCAGCTTTCCTGAGTAATGGGGTTCAGGAAGGTGATTATCATCGGCCCCAGATGGTATCCTGGTAAGTGACCACGATGATTGTGATCTACGAAGACCAAAGCGCGAATGAGGTTGTATCGCCAGCTCTGGTGAGATCGGCTGGAGCTTCTCGGATGTGCTACTTAACCTGTCCCTCTGATCCGTCACCTCTCGAAGTTGATTTTTGGCTGCGTCGGCCTCTTTGGCGAGGTTTCCGGATGGTTTTCCTCGTAAGCGTGCCTCGAGTTTCACCAAAAGATCTCGGAGCTGGCCGATGATGTTTTCGAACCATTGATAAAGAGCGGCACCGGCTGAGGTATATGCAAGTGGTTTACCCTCGTCCACCAGTTCCACCTGCAACTGTACTGGGAGCGGGGTACCATTCAAGTGATCTACAATTGCCCAAGCGGATTCACGGTTGTAATCAAACCGGGAGATACGGGATCCGGCGCTGATCATCGAGTTCCAATACTTTGTTCGAAGCTCTTCTTCATGGGATGACGCAGTCGCGTCGTCGATTTCACTCCACATAGTCGTAACTAGTATTACATTCCGTAGCGCGTTGACACCGCATAGCCTTTCAAACATGCGAAGGTTTCTCAAAGGAGTTCCCGCCATTCTGTTATCTGTGATGCGATGAAGGAACAGGAGGCCACTCAGAGTAATGCCGTGTTTATAACTGATAAAGAAATGATCAGACAGGTCAACTACCACTCGAGAGATTTCTTACGTTGTTTCCAGCCATTCGGCGATGGCCTGCAAAATATCAGCATCCTTTGTATTTGTGTCGTTGAAGCCGGGAGTATCAACGAAAACAACATTGCGGTTGCTGTCCGCTGGATGTGGAATGCTGAAGGCCTGGACTTCGTGAGTACATGAGCGCAATTTGTGTCCAACGACAGCATGATCTAGTCCCGTTGCAAGATTTATAAACTGATTAAAAAGTTTAGCTGGCAACAGAGGAAAAAATTGGGAATACTTACCGAGCTTTTTCCAGATCCAGTTGCCCCCATTACACTGCCCGAAATTGGTTTCGATGACCATCTTTCCGAAATTCACTATGCACTTACGCTATGATCATATCTCTGTCTGATATCTTAGACAACGGATCGTCTGAGCTGATACTAACTGAAGGCATATCTGCATTGGAAGCCTCCGTAGCACGGCGTGTCAACGATTGGGATCCTGCAAGGACGCCTCGAGACGGAGTGGTTGTACTAGAAGATGACGCGTTTATCAATGATGACTGCATAAGGAGGATAGGGTAATTCTGAAGACAATTCCGAGGAGAAATAAGTTGGTCACTGCTGTCCTCGTCAGGAAATATAGTAAGGCGTTGAGTGCTGAGTAACCCGGAAAGGGGCAAAATGGACAAGTTAATATCATGCAAACCTCGCGTGTAACCTGATAGAACTCTGCAGGAAGAGGGCGTCTCTGTTGACAATAGACGCTCGCCGCGGGGCCTGTTACAACTGTCTACATCTCCGGCCTGGACGGGGTCTGGCGGGTTCAAGTGTGTTTGTGACAGATCCAATCGCGTCCAATCCGCGGAGGTCACACACACATGATCGATAGTCACAACGGACGTATGTATCAATGCTGCATACACGTTTTGTTCTTCATTTCGGCTGACCCCACTGTACAACATCCTGGGCCGTATTTTCCATGCCGATTGTCCTCGCCGTTCTGGCCTGGTCATGATTTAAACGCCGATTGTCATTGCATATCCCATGACGTCCTGGCTTGGATTGCCACCGTGATGATTGTCCATGACTCACTGGCGTCTTACTAGAACAATAGAATTCCCTTTCAAACGCCTACAAGGATGAAAGGTTAATGATCTTCATCGTCAAAAATCACTGGAGAACACACCAAAATGCAAGGGATTTACGGAACATGGTTTACATGAGGAGATTTCATATCAGGAGACACGTTCTGTTGGATATTGTGTCATGCACCGTGGTTGAGGCGAGGCTTGAGCCAATTGTAGCACTCCAACCTCGTGTGCTTAGGCAGTTTCCTGCCGTTTGATCGATATCGATTAAACACGAGGCTGCTGGCAGATCCCATTCAACGCTGTACTCTTTCTCGCCCTCATACTGAAATCAGTGCGACTTTGATTACCTTCCTACCGGTACTCGAATCACCTCTGTAGAACACAATGAGCTACTGGTACGCGGTCTCCTATTTCGTCGATATGGGTTCAAGACCAACTTAACTTCCGGATAGGAAAGCATCCCAACCACAATCTCAACCACAATCGAAGGTTGACGCCTTTCAGCAGTACGTGCTAGTTTGGTCCTGATGACTTATCAGCTGAGCTCGGTACAGGAAGCAATCCTCGTCAATCAACAACGCCAGCTCTACAACCCAAGCGGGCTGGTCTAACGCTACGCAAAGTCAACATAATAAGTCGTGTGTAGCTCTTGGTCATCTTAATGCTCAGGATTCCTGAGAATGTTGACCCAGGTGGAATGCTCCCAACGTTACCCAGCAGTACTCTGCCAGTTCCCATCCATATACAGCAGTCACAGCACGTCAGACACCAACTCAAGAAGTCGTGAAGGCCAAGTGCGCTTCTCTTTTGTTCCTCGGGGTAGTGAAACAGTCTATGAACGTTATACAGATATGGTAAAGATGTCAAGACCGATCTCTATCGGCAAGCGCATTATTCCTCTGCCGAAATGAAGCAACTGTACGTACCATACAAGCCTCTTGGAATAACGAGCTCAGATATATTTCACAGCAAGGACTTAGACACCAGGACTGATCAGTCTAGGCGAGAGGACTCAACCGATCAGGAAGGAAAGCATGAAGACCTCCTGGATTACGGGTCGCGCTGGTGAGCATCAAAGTCATTGAAAAACGAATGGGTAAGGATGTGCAACAACCAACATCTTTAGGCCGGCTATTCCACCTGGAAAACAACGCGAAAATCCCGAGGACCATAGGTCGGCTTTGCGTCCATCATTGACCCTTTGAAATATGGGCTAAGATGTTCTTCCCCAACAGCATGGCCTCAAACGCCACAATATCAGGGCCCTACCTACCCAAAGCCTCTAGGCAATCGGGTACCATTACTTCTGGATGGCAACAGAAAGGCCCAACGAATCAGGAGTCGGCTTTGTATGTATCATTAGTCGTTCGGAATAACTGGCTTAGATGTTTCACAGCAGCCGCAAGACCTCAAACAACACAAGCTTTGAGCCATCTACTGATGTTTCTAGGCAGTCGGATATTATCACTTCTGGACGGGACCAGAGAGACCGAACGAAGCAGGAGTCGATCTTGTTCGTATTTTGTTCGTATTATCGGACATCTTGAATAGGTGGCTTAGATACTTGACAGGCCCACATCGGACCTTAAGCCTACTATCTCTACCGAGACGGGTACTTTCACTGATTTTGAACGGAAAGATCCAACACGACATGAGTTGACTTCGTACGTATCATCGGTCATCTAAACGACGCAGCTTAAATGTTTCGCAGACACGCCTCTGTCCATAAGCCCTCAACTAAAGTCTCTACCGAAATGGATAATTTCAACTCTGATCGGAAACGGAAAGATATAAGGCAACCTGAATCGACTTTGTACGTATTATCGATCATCTGCACTACTTGGCTTAGATGTTTTGCAGACACACCGCGGTCCCTAAGCCTTCAACTAAAGTCTCTACTGAAACAGATATTTTCGCTCCTGATCAGGAACGAAAAGACCCAAGGCAACAAGAGTTGACTTCGTGCGTATCATCAGTTATCTAAACTACGAGGCTTAGATGTTTTGCAGATACCCTAAGCCCCCAACCCAGGCCTCTGAACAATTGGAAACCCTTGGCTCTGGAAGGGAACGGAAAGATTCAAGGAAGCATATGTCCGATTTGTACGCATTATCTGTCATTTGTACTATGTGGCTCAGACTTTTGCAGACTAGCCACCATCCCTCAGCCCTTGACCGTAGCCCCTGCGCAAGCGGGTAACCTCTTTTCTGATACGGAAGGAGAACACCCAAATAATCAAGAGTCGGTTTTATATGTATAATCGGTCTGAACTGCGTGGCTTAAATGTTTCTCAGACTCACCGCGGTCCCTAAGCAGTTGACTGCCTCTACGCAAGCGGATGGTGTCACTCTTGATGGCAAAGGGAGTCGCCCAATGAAGTATGAGCCTGTTCCGTACGTTATCCAAAGCTATGTGAAAGCACATAGCTTGATCATTTCTTTCTGCAGAGAGAGTCAAGAGGCCCCAGAAGCATCACCGAACCCACTTCCCCCACCACCCAGAACTTCGTTTATTTCCGGAAAAAAGAAGAAGACCTTCGGGAAGTTCTTTGGCAAAGTAAGTGACACATTGAACCTCAGTGTAATTTTCGCTGATGATGAATTAACTTTAGCGACAGGAGAAACCCTCCAATGAAACACTTTCAGAGAAAAACTTTGCTAAGCCTGGTCAGTCAGAAACAACCAGTGTTTCTTTATCAATGAAGGACTTGTCGGAAGACCAAGTGATCATCGCGTAAGTCTCAGTTATATGCCCTACGAATGTAATTAATGACGGCGTGAACAAGGATCATGGGCCCAACCGGATCTGGTAAAAGCTCGGTGAGGTCAATTAGCATCAGGCACTGTTGTTAGCTTACACGACCCAGTTCATCGGTACTGCAACAAAAAGCGATGTCGGCGTTGGTCACGAATTACAGTCCTGTACCACTGAAATCAATATGGTCAAGCTAAACTGGGTCGACTCGTACGAAACTACCGATTTCGATATTGTGTTTGTCGATACACCCGGTTTTGACGACACCAATAAGTCCGATGTGGAAATTTTGGAAATGCTTGCTGATTGGTTGCATAAAACGTGAGTATGTTTCGTCTCGTACAAGGTTTGAAATTACATTATTGCTCTTTAGTTATGAAAGCAAAATCACTCTAGCCGGAATTCTGTACTTTCATCGGATTTCTGACAATCGGATGGCCGGAACGCCGCTCAAAAATCTACGCATGTTTAGGGAGCTATGTGGTAAAAAGGCTCTAGAGAATATTATTCTCGTTACGACAATGTGGGACGAGGTTGAAGAAAACGTAGGAACTGAGAGAGAGAAAGAGTTGAGAGGGAAGTATTGGAAGGCGATGATCGACCAAGGTTCTGCGACCGCCCGCTACCGAGGCACATTAGAATCGGCATGGGATATAGTGGAGCACTTTACAACTCAACGCCAGGCTGTCCTGCTCCAGAAGGAGATGGTTGACCTGAAGAAACAACTACCCGAAACAAATGCTGGTCGGGAATTGTACATGGCGCTCGAAGTTCTTGTCAGAAAGCAGGCGGACATCCTTCAAAAGATCCGCGCGGAGACTAAGCGACACGAGGATGGGCAGGACCCGAAGATCCTGCATGCTTTACAAGCTGAATGCGAAGCCATACGACAGCAACTCCATACCACGATGAAAGAAATGCAGGTTTTGAAACTACCCTTGGGCAAGCGCCTATCTCGTTTAGTCTGGACCCCTATCGGTTTCAAGGGGAACAAGTCTCGGTGAGTTCACCATTTGAATTACCCATGTATGTGATTCAATTCTTCTGTACAGTTGAAAGAGCAACCTCGCTACTATAATCACCCTCTTGGAGTGTACATACCACTTAAATTCATTTTGTTGTCCAGCGCAAAGACACTCAGCACGTAAACGTCTAATCCACCACACTGAAGTTGCCCGATGGTAAAATAATGTTACAAGCGCGTTTGCTGAGTATCAACCGAACGCAACTTGGACCAGCCTCGTTACTGTCGATATCAGGACGACCAGGTCACCAAGTCGTGTTCAAATACATGCAGTTATGTATCACTAGTCCCCAATAACAGATCGACTATTTTCCAAGCGGATTCTGTGGTGTGGTCAAAGCGGGTCATACCAGATCCAAGCGCAATCATTTTTTCCCAAACTCCACGGATGTTCTCCTCGCGATGATCGCCAGTCGCTGGGTCGACTTGACTCCACATAGTCGTCGCAAGAAGAACACTTTGCGGTAACACATAACAATCCCATGATTGTTGAAACATCATAAGGTGTGCAAAAGGCGATTCTGTCAATCGTACATCGGATATTCGATGCAGGTAGAGGATACCTGCGACCTTGTTTTTTCGGTCATAGCTTTGAAATAAATTAGTAATGACTTGAATAGTATGACTTGATTTATATGTCACTTACGTTTTCGTCATCCATTTCATAATTTCCCTTCCAATTTCAGCTACAGACTTCTTGTCATGGTTGAAGGCAGGTGTATCAACAAAGACGACGCTTCGCCCGCTTTCATCCGGGTACATGCATCTGACCCCTTGCACTTCTCCGGTGCATGACTCCAGCCCATGGTTAATCGAAACTTGTTTGTCCTTCGTCGCAATGTTGATGAACTAACCAGGTCAAAGCCTTGTTCAAAATACTTTAGTTCAAAGGGACTCACTGAGCTTTTTCCCGCTCCTGTGGGCCCAATCACGCTAGCGTTGATGGATGAACACGAATTGATTTATGAACACGTCGAAAACACGCACACAATAATGATGTCCTCACTAGCGATTTCATCGACCTTCACTCGACGGGCGAATAGGTTCTTGAGGAAGTTGAGCAGGCGGCCCATCCGAAACTTCTGAGCAGCAACCAGCAGGAGAGATCAAGATTGATATACCGTGCACTGACATGTGCTGACAATGCTCTTGCTGTATGCCTCTTGCCATGTAGCAGACATACGAACCAGATTCAGATCCATCGTCCGATCGCAGGTGGTTTAGGCAAGCACTTCACAATTATATGCCAGACGGCAAAATCCATCACGAGCCTTGCCAGACCTCTTGACACGTGTAGACGGCGCTTCGGACTCGATAGACACGGCGTAGAAAAAGGTAGGTCTCATGAGGGCGTGTAACTCCTCAACAAACTACTCCTGTTCTCTGAAATGCACCAAGCCGTTAAAGTGAGCGTGAATAACGTCTCTAGCGATGACATCATTATCGCGTTCGTGGTTCTTTCCTCTAACGTTCTCCCCAAGCTCAGTCCTTAGATATTAGTGTCATGGGGCCTACCGGAGTTGGCAAAAGCACGGTAAGTATGATTCGCTCTCAAGTTTTTCACGACCATACAGTTGTCTGCAGTTGATCGATTTAGCAACCGAACAAGGAGGCAAAACCATAGGCAACAAACTAGAATCATACACCGCAGATGTTCAGGCTGTAAGAATATCGCATCCCTCCACTGGACAAGCCATCGTGTTTGTCGATACACCCGGTTTCGACGATTCCAACAAGTCAGATACTCAGGTTCTCCGAATGATTGCCCAATGGCTGGAAAAAACGTGCGGCCATTATTTTTCTTGGTTCATACTATAATTATCATTTTCCAGTTACAAACGGCAGATCAAACTCGCAGGAATTATCTATATGCATCGAATCTCTGATAATCGCATGGCTGGTGCACCGCAGAAGAATTTACACGTGTTCGCGAACTTATGTGGCGATGAAGCAATGCATAATGTAATTCTTGCAACGACAATGTGGAATAGAGTCAAAGAAGACCTCGGAACACGGCGAGAGACGGAGCTGAAGCAAGAATACTGGAAAACGATGCTGGAGAACAAATCCACCGTCGTACGCTTCTACGGAACATTTCAATCTGCCTGGAGCATTGTCGATGTAATCCTCCGAAGCACACACATATCACCTCTCCCTCTCCTCCTTCAAGAGGAAATGGTTGACTTCCACAAGCGTTTGAGCGAGACCAAAGCAGGCATCACGCTCTACGAAGAGCTTAGGAACTTGCTTTCACTTCACAACGACGCGGTTAAGAAGCTGCAAGAAGAGGCCCGGAAGCAGAACAATCCTCTTCTTGTAAAAGAGTTAGACACCCAATCCGAAGAGATTCAAGAGAAAATTCGTGAAACCCTCGATCAGATCCAAGAAATGCGCATCCCTCTCGGGAGGCGTATTCGCTCACTTTTTTCTTTTGGGGTGCCAGGCAAGGTATGCTCTTATTAAAACTCCTTGCCAATCACAATGTTCAATTTCAATATAGAAACGTTAACTTGACATCTGTCGGTTGATATGCTACTCACAGCTAGGGAAGCTGATAGGAGTGGTCGGCCGGCCTCGATTGCAAAGCGGCAGATCGCAGGATCGATACAATCTAATCCTAACTTATTCACCCAAGTTTTCATGATCAATAATATTTTGACTCTTGAGATGGTGTTTGGTTTTATATCCCTTGTTTAATTGCATGCACCATTCATAATGTCAGTATCTCTACACGCCCTATCTCTTGGAGAGTTTGATACAATTGTGGATGAGTCCGAGTCACTCGGGCTTCGTTCCAGGTCACACTGATCCATGTAATATTTTGCAGGCTTAACCACATGACTTTGAATCCATCGATGTATCACTGGCGCGCTCAATTGTAAGTTTACAGATGATCAGATCTAGATTGTGTTCAAAGCCTCGTGCTGGTCGTGCTCCTAGATCGATGTTGATTGACGTGGTGGTCGACTCTGTACTCTCACCTACAGCGATAGAACTTCGTAACTTCACAGTTTCCAATCTCTCGAGATGCAATTTCGCCCAATGCAGTTTGTGAAGGATTTACTTGTAGGCCCTACGCAGGTCGAGATGGAGGGCAAAGACATCATCATTTTGTGGGTTGTATTGCTTGTGTACAACACAGCAGCACTAAAATCGGACCATTGCAGAGTAATTGGCCCTTCTGGAGCTGGCAAAAGCAGGGTACGTCTGAACGCGTCTGTGATGTTAAATTCCAAAATTAATTCAATTTCTATGTAGTTCATTGAAGCGGCAGCCGGAAAACCTGCTGGCAAAGTTGGCCATACCCTTGAGCTCAGCACGAAAGATGTCCAGTTCGTCTCTTGCCCTCACCCTGAGGGAGGCAAGCAAGTTTTCTTCGTGGATACTCCCGGTTTACATGAAGAGGGAAATACATGGCGGGATGTCGGGAAACAGATACAGAAGTGGATAAAGACGTGAGACGATGCCTCTGATTCGCAGCAACCGTATAGATCCTTACACATTGTGCAAACTAGTCGTGTTCCAGCGGAACAACAAGTGACAGGTGTCCTCTATCTGCACAACATAACGGGTAAGAGGATGACGGAATTCCCTTTCACCAACGAAGGGATGTTCGAACAATACTGCGGAAAAAACTTGGGACGGAGAATTTGTGTTACGACTACACATTGGGATCGAGTCGACAAAGAGGTTGGCACCAATCGAGAGGAGGAAATAAGGGTTAAATATTGTGCAACTGGTACCACAATGGCTCGTTTCCTGTGCACACGGGAATCCGCATGGGAGGTAGTCGGAAAGCTTCTACAAGCGTCGAAACTGGATACCAAGGAGTAATCGTCCGTCCTCCTAGTGCAGCTGTGGCATGATTCGTTATGAACCTATTAGTGACTTGCACTCTCCTTTGCCATATAGGACATTTCTCATCTAAGATTGGACTTAAGGAAGATAGATAGTCTGACGCCCAGCTGAGGTAGAAGTCTGGGATGCGCAGAAATTATGGTTCGCGGCCCATCCTATGATAAACTCCTACGAAAGTCGTCACTACGACCACCTGTCTTGTGAGAAACGAAGATTCCACCAATTTCCATTTCTTTTCCTGCCACTGCCTTGAGCATATCCCAGACGGTAAGCAAACCAACAGAGACAGCTGTCAATGCCTCCATTTCAACACCGGTCTTCCCTTCAGAAGACACAGTCGCACAGCAAGCGATGCTGTGTCGGCCAGATGGTTCCTTGGGCATTTCCGGTGTCAGCGTAACAGTGATATTTGTCAAGCTGAGGGGATGACACAAAGGAATCAACTCGGCTGTTTTCTTTGAGCCCATGATTGCTGCCAGCTGCGCGACCGTCAGCGTGTTTCCCTTACTTCGTGCTTTTGCCTTCGCTCGATTCCCTTCATTGGGCGGGTCGGCGTCATCGCTCGAGGGATAGGTGGCGGTGACAAGCCCATAAGCAACAAGAGGGATGTAGATACGACCGACAGCCGTCGCTGTACGCTTGCTTGATGGTTTATCGGCAACATCGACCATAGATGCGCGACCATGCGAATCAATATGTGTTAGGGACTGACTATGGCTGTCGGCAGCAGAACTGCTGAAAGGTTGCGAACTGTGCATGAGAGAAGATCGGGTGGAGAAAGAGGAAGAAAGCGGCCAGGTTCTAATCCGGTCGATCCCCGGCGGGGTATACAATTGGCTGAGAAGTTTACTGTATGCGTCACCTATGAAATGACCAGGCCGAACATTAGGTCCAGGACACCACCGACAGATAGGACCTCTGCGAGGAAAGGACACTCAACCACCTATCAATATCATCGGCCGGTTCGTCACGACGTCGATATCCTCCATGTTGGCATGTTTTTCCTGTTTGCCAGCCACCGCGCGACCGATTATTTGCAACAGCTCTGCGTTCGAGGCGCCCCGACGCAACTCATCTCGCAAAGATACTTCTTTGGCATCAAATAAGCAAACCTAAAACAAGATCTGAACAGATTCAACGATACTGGAGAGCAACGAACCTTGATCTGGCCATCCGCTGTGATCCGAAGACGATTACACGACGAGCAAAAGTGGTCAGACATACTACTTATGAAGCCGAAGCTTCCCTCATAACCTGGAATTTTCCAGGAGCGCGCCGTGTCATTTAATTCGTCTGGAGCGCGCAGTAAATTTGGATAACGAATTAAAAGGCGTTCCAGGAGTTGGGAAGAAGGAACCATTTTCCCCTTGTCCCATTTGTTTCCTACTCATAAACATGATGTCATATGGGTTGACAAGAGCAGAAGACTTACCAGTGAAAGGCATGAATTCAATGAAACGAACAGAGAGGGCGTTGTCCCTAGTCATTTCGACGAAGTCAAATATCTCGGAATCGTTCAATCCTTTGATCACAACGACGTTCAGTTTGACGGATCGCAGCGATGAAGACAGAGCAATATCGAGGGCTTTTAGAACTGCCTCATGACCTCTGCGCCGGGTTATGAGCTCGAACTTGAAAGGATCTAGGGTGTCGAGGCTAAGACCGCATCAGACGGGACAAAATGATCGAAAGGCTGAGAGTACCTCAGATTCAGATGGGACAAGCCATTCTCGATAAGCTGAGGTAGACGACGATGAAGAGAAAGTCCATTGCTAGTCATAGCGATAGACTGCAGTCCAAATTGTCGGAGTCCATCCAAACTGCCTATGGAATAATTAGAAGATGAATGTTGACCTATGCCTTTGATTGAACTTACTGATAATATCAACAATGCCCTTCCGCACGGTAGGCTCTCCACCCGTTAAACGAATCTTGGTGACACCACTCTTGACGAACAAGGTTGCCAGACGCAAGATTTCCTCGTTAGTCAAAAGCTTTCCATCGGGGGAGAGTTCAACACCCTCGCTGGGCATACAGTAGAAGCCTAATGGGATATCTGAGTGGCAGTTACCTCAATGCAAAAAATGTATCACTGACACCTTAAATTACATCTCTCCGTCAACGAGATACGAAGGTAATCGTGGGGTCGATTGAATGAATCTACCAAGGAAGGAGAGAAGGGAATTGTAGCATCTATTGAGGCAATCCTTGCCTATGCTAAATGAGTAGTTGTTGCTTCTGAGCGGATCCCATTAATACCTTGGCTTGAGTCCGAGGATCTAGTGACGCTCTAGTTGAGACCTTGCGTATTAATTGAACTGACAGAGGTTGTCGTAGACGGGGACAATGCAACTTCATTCCTATAGAACCAAATTGGCCCGCTACTCCATGGTCAAGGTTTCGGAAATTGGTGACTAATGGTAATCGCGTGACGTGAACGACGCGTCACTTGCCTTCTGCAATAGACTCTGGTACGCGTAATATTCATCTCTGCCACCATAACATACCCAGCCAGCATACGCCCAGCATGGTCAGCTGCATTGTTTCCATTTTCACACATTCTGAACTATATTGTAGTCGCTAATGGAATACAACGGTGGCTCAGTCGTAGCAATGGTGGGGAAGGACTGTGTCGCTATCGCATCTGACCTCCGTCTTGGCAATCAGTCTTTAGGAATTTCTTCTAATTTTCAAAAGGTGCGTGCTTACCGACGTTTCTTCTAATACCACTCTTGAGCTCTTCGACCAAGATATTCCCTGTAACAGATCGTATCTACCTTGGATTGCCAGGTCTCGCTACCGACGTGACAACACTGTATGTCCCCGTTACATACGTTGATAACTACTGTTGTCAATACCTTAGACCAGACGGGAGCGATTTCGTTTTCGAGTCAATATGTATACCATCAAAGAAGAACGAGAAATCGAGCCCGAAACTTTCGCCCACCTTGTCTCATCGACTCTTTACGAACACCGCTTCGGCCCATATTTTATCGAGCCAGTTATGGCAGGTCTATCCAAAACGCCATCTGGAGGCGTCAGGCCATTCATCGCTGCAACAGACGTCATTGGATGCCTAAACTTCGCCAAGGATTTCGTGGTGGCAGGAACCGCTAGCTCTAAACTGTACGGTGTCGCAGAAGGACTCTGGGAGCCTGATTTGGAGGCAGAGGATCTATTTGAGACAATTTCCCAAACGATCATGAATGCTGTAGATCGGGACGCGTACTCTGGCTGGGGATGTATTGTCCATGTAATGTGAGTCCATCGTCATAGGTCTAGTCAAGCCCTCAGTTGAAATTCGTCCCACGCAGCACAAAAGACAAGGTTGTTACGCGTACATTGAAAGGCAGAATGGATTAAATTTGTCAATTTGTACCTATTATATAACCTTGCATCACTCTTCATGGTTTTGTTTTTCACCAATCGCTGCTCTTTCTCTGCGATCGTAATCCTCACGTTTGCTGTCGCCGTCAAACTATTTGGTGTCCTGGACCGGGGACAGCTGGAGGCACAGGATCGGCCTTATATACACACATCATTACCAGTATCCTACCTCTCAGATTTTGACGTTACGTTACAACGACTTTCCATCCATCCACCTACGACACCAGCACCTGATACGACAGCAATAATTCTTAATTGGTCGCGTCTTCCTAATGTGGTGCGAATTGTCAATGTGTTATGCGACAAGTCACTCGAAAACACGTTTACTACAGTGTTAGTTTGGAACAATAGTCCTCAACAGCTGACAGAAAAAGTCTACTTCCATCTGATCTTTATTATAATTGAATGTAACTGGCTTTGGGCTTGTAGGATTTTGCAAAATCTCAGTGCAATGGACAACTGAAAATTCACAACTCTCCCTCGAATCTGTATTTTCATGCTCGTTTCCTTGCCTGTGCGCGGGCTACTACGCAGTATTGCTTCATCCAGGTATTTCTTTCACGTCTCGATCTCTATTATTGACCGTTCGTTCTCCAGGACGACGATTATCTAGTTTGGCCTGAAATCATAATCGCGCTCCACCGACAGGTATCCAAGTCCAACACGGGAATACATCTCCTTCCGCCGCACGAAAAACTGTCCAGCAACTTGCGGACTATCCGCGCTGGTTCGAACATACACACGTCCTTCGCCTGGCTAGGCCATGGAGCAATGATCCCTCGATTCCGAGCTGTCGAGTTCTTAGACCTATTGGATTCCTTGAATGCCACGGACGAGGAGGTCAAAATGGCGGATAACTATTTTACTATTCTGAGCAACACGTTCACCGAAACGTGGTTCGATCAAGGGGTTGAACTTGGTGGCGGACAACCCTTCACTGTCGGGGCCGAAGGGGACGAAAGGAACAAGCTGCATATTGTACGTCGATTACTTACGTTGAAAACTACCCGCCGCTGTTGACAGTGCATAGACAAGGGCCTTTGAAATTCTAGAATCAATTACGGAGTGTTCTAACGCTCCTTGTGTTGTTTTGCCCTCAGGTCATTTGTCATATGTCAACACCGAACCTCAGCTAGATCCTCTGCCTGTGTCTCGCGCGCCATGCATTGGCTCAGTTTGTTTATTCGAAACATCGATTGACTTACTATCAGATGTAGTGAAGCTTCCGGCACGAATAAATGACATTCTAGCTCACGAAGCGGGCAATGCGAAGTTGATGGGTGAAGCTCGCAGAGACCACTATCTCACCAATCCGCCATCGCATGCAGTCGATGGACGTCCTGACACTGCCTTCTGCAGTTTCCAAGGTATGGTCGAATGGCCTCACGCACCTCATTGACTATGTACCTTTATGTCAGAGGCAAGGGAAGGGGATACAATTTCGTTAGATCCGTTGGGAACCCAAACTTCTGAGTGGACACGTATCGAGTTTGTTTTTCTTGTTGATATTGCAACGGAGAAGATCTTACGGGCATCCACATTCGAGGCTGCCGCTGGAGGTCGCTGGGTATGTCGCCACACCATCTCCCTGAGATTGAGGCTTTCTCAGTTTATCAAAGGTCGCTTCGCATCAAGACCTTCTGTGCACAAATTCTGAAGTTCAATCACCCAATTCTTCCTCTACTTTTCTTCGGGAATGCTGTATTCAGATGTGGCCGATGGGTACCCTTGAAGGAAGTACACGTCCGGTAAGAGCACGCCTAAATAAAGCCATGGATAAGCCGTGGTGTGTTTTTGAAGTGTGGTTGCGGGGATCTCGTAGATTGGAGGACGGGAGGACGTTTGGGACATTGTGGAATCTGTTAACTTTATGATGGTGAAAAGTTGAACTTGAACTTGAATGTGAACAGGCTTCGGCTTACCGGACCGAAACTTCTCGATTATATCATCTGGTTACTGCTGCTAAGTGGACTGAGTCCGTGCCATCTGAGGCGTTCTCTCATCCTGCTATGTCGGTCTTATTTGGTCTGAGGAGGGTATCGCCTGTTCTTACTCAGTCGACAAGAAGATTCATCTCAGTCCAGGTAATGTATTACCGTCCACTTTATATGACACATTTGAATCTTCATACTGACTGTGTAGTCCCTATTGCATGGATCTCCGGAAGCAAAGAAGGCGGGCGAATTAGATATTCTTCAGCATTCGCGATTAGTCGGTCGAGGAAAGTATGTCCATGATTTTGAGAGTAGGTTTTATTTGTTCGGATGATAAACCCACGTCTAAAGATTCACGTAGTACATCGTGTCAAACCCAACCGGGCGGAGGAGTATAAGGAGGCAGCGTACGTTCGTCAATAGATGATTTCCCAGACTCCAACGCATCCTACTCTGTAGAGAGAGGTATTATACTGGTCTCAAAGAGGACCCTACGTTGCAAGTCAAGCTGACCGGCAACTGGGAAACAATTGTCGGCGAACAAGACGCTTTCGTCCACATCTTGGAGTATGAGAACTATGGTGGACTGGACAAGACAATTAAAGCGCTGAGATCGACATCCAAGGCACGTACTTGCCATTATCTGGCTTGATTGATCCTGACGACTTGAAAGCATCGCACTGCTTATCAAGCAATGCTCCCGTTCCTTGTGTCTCGCACTTCTCAACTGAATCAAGAGTTTGCCTTCTTGCCAACAGCCCCGCCTCATTCTCAAGGGGGGATATTCGAACTAAGAACCTATGATCTTCAGCCTGGCACACTCTTAGAATGGGAAAGTACATGGTATAACGTATCCCTCTATTCCCCATGGTCTTTCATCCATAACAATTTCTGTAGGCGGAGAGGTATCGAGGCCCGTCGGAAGTACGTGGCACCTGTCGGTGCATGGTTCTCGCAGGTTGGGCGCCTGCACCAGGTGCATCATATGTGGCAATACTCGTGAGTACAACATTTTATCTTAGTCCATCAAACTCAAATCATGTTTCGAAGGAACTTGGAAGCACGGAAAGAGCAACGTGAGCAAGCTTGGCAGATAGATGGGTGGGCAGAGACAGTTTCAAAGGTCAGTCTCTTTGATCTCGCTTTAGAAATGACTTCAGGTTGCGCATAGACAGCACAGCTAGCGAAAACGATGGATTGTTTCATCCTCTTGCCCCTTTCATTTAGTCCCCTGAAGTGAATATAAACTTGCATTGCGAGCGACGACATACTGGTGTGTAAAATGCCCATCGGAAACAACATTACATGGAAAGTGAGAGAAGGGAAGGAACCAGTTGAAGACTCAACTGAGAGGAACCGACTTACATCATGGGAGTCGCTCTACTAGTACGTATATGCTCAAAATAAGTAGTGGTAGTCGGCCCTGTAGAGTCTACTTGAAAGCTTTGTTGTCACGTGATCTCCCGAAATACAACGCTGTAACCTATGAATTGTTCTTTGAACATGGATTGGCGCTATTCTGACGCATCTGATGACGAGGGCAATCACGATGCACCGACAACCAACAGGAAAAGGAGCAGCAGGGGTGAGCTTTAGTCAATGAATGCCCTCCATGTTTTAAGCAGACTTTTGCCCAGCATGCGATCAATGCCGGAAGTCGAAGAGCAAATGTGAACGTCTGAAAGGTGACGAGGCACCATGTAAAAGTTGTTCTTTGACAGGAACAGGTTAGCAATCTCTGCATCTGATCAGCATTTCTTTCATTCATATATCCCCAAGCTTGTACATTTCTAGGTATCCTTGATTATTTCCTGCTCCCCTGCAAAATCTTCTAACCACAGCGATTAGGACCAAGTCACAAACGAGGCCCCCCTAAGGGGTATATCCATGCCATTGAACAGCGGTGGCATCAGGTCGAGGCTTTGCTAGGTGCAATAATACAGTGTCCCGATCCGGGAGTACAGACCTTGGTTTCCGACTTACGTCAAGATGACCTTGCTCGTGAGATCATCCATAGGGTTGACATTGGTCCATATGTCAGCCAATTTACTCGTGCTGACTTTGTTGTCACGCTGAAAGATTTCTAGGGTCCTGCTGGTCGGCTCAGCCAGCCTGAGGGAGCAACGAAGGAGGACTTTTTTGCATCTATACTAAAGAGCAGCGCAACGGGTGATTCAACCCGCTCCCGCAGGCAGTCGAGGGTCTCTCGAGAAATTGTGTCCTCCAGTCAAGGCAAGCCGCTCGGTTTCCGTTGCGCTATCGGCTTCAAATTGACAGAATCGAGTTAAGATCACGGCCTTTCTGTGGTGCCCACAAAGGATTGGCAGGACCAGCTCTCGAAGCACCTCGCCGCCTCTTCGCACGCTTCTGACGCTGAGACACGGATGACAAGAAGGAGACGTCTTAACCTCACGCCTGATGATTCACCGCCACCACAGCCCGACTGGAAAGCGATGTATATTATGGAAGCAGGTATGAAATTCATTCCAGAAGATAGTACAACTTAATGGTAGAACCGCTGGTAGGGGGAGACGATCTGTCCAACGACGCAGCTGAAGCTCTGGGAGAATTGTCACTGGACGAACATCAGGAGGTCAATCGTTTTCATAACTGTTTACATCGTGCTTATACAACAGCAGATTCGATTTCATGGCAAAGTCAGCGGCTTACACTTGCTTGGTAGGAGCGTTCGTACCGACGATCGCCATGAAGGTGGCATATGGTTGGTTATCTTTACCCTCTACGTGGCTGCCATTCCACATATATGTATATTTCAGGAAATTACCAATGGCAAGAGTGTGGCCCATCTCCAGGACCCGTGACGATTCATCTCTACGAGATACTCCCGTACCGCTACCTCCCACTCACGTTCAAAATCTTCTTTTGGATCTTTACTTCACCTATGTGCATCCAGCATTTCCGGTCATCAACAAAAGTCGTTTCCTAGCTGAATACAATTCTAGGTGCCGTGTTTTCTATGTGTGCATTTGTTCTGCTCATCCAACACCTCTTCCAACTTCCAGGAAACATCAGTAAGTGAATCGAAAGTCAGATTAAAACATCTCTGACATAAAGCAGTGCTACCAACGCAGGATCGCTATCTCCAGATGCAAGTGCAGATGGTACTCCTCGACCTGACCCATCGCAGGAAGTCACACCTTTGTTACTTTTCTCGATTTTCGCTATTACTGCCCGATTCTGCGAAGATGGGTTGCCGCCTCCTCCCAGGGGAGAGATGTGGGGAGCTGGTTGTGACTATTTGAACAGTGCAAGAGCAATTCTATGTCAGTAAATCCTGTATCCCTTCTCATGCGGAGAGTAACCGATTATCATAGCCAGGATATTGCATCAATCTAGACCGTCTACAGTACAGTCCTTACTTCTCTTGGGACATCGCGAATTCGGAATTGGTAGGCTTGGTTTCAACAAAACTGCGATATCTACCTTACCTGGGTAATAGGTTCCATGGAACAGGGTTGGATCTTTATTGGTGAGTCCAGTTTCTCCCTGATAATTCCTAACTGACAAGCTTGTGCAGGTATGGCTATACGGATGGTCAGTCCAGGGCGGGGTATTGCAAACGCCAAACTCACATCCCTTGAAGGCAATGGATCTTGGATTGAATTGCGACTCCTCGAGTTGGAAGATACACGGTCGTGATCTTTTCTCCCCAGAGGAGAATCAAACTCGTTGTCAGATTTGGTGGGCTTGTTGTCTCGCCGATAGGTAGGTGGTTCGCACATTTGGAGGACATCGCTGAGTTTGTTTACAGGTACGGAGCTGTCTACATGGGTGAGTTGTATAGTGATAATTATACCTCACAAACACGCTTCATCTTAATTGCAGGACGACCGGTGCTCATCAAAGAAGAAGACTTCGACACGCCTCTTCCGGCTCTAGACTTGGTATGCAGTCCCACCTTCGTCTCCGCATCCGTTTGACGTGTTGTACAGGAAGAGGATCATGTCTGTTGGCCACCGCCATCCACCAATAACTTTGATCTTTCCTATCTTCCCGTGCCGGGACGAATTACAAGTAGCTTCCGTGCTCTGGCAAGTCTATGTAAGTGATCTGCTTGCCATAATTCTGATAAACCAGAAATGATACATTGGAAACTAGCTATCATCTGTGGCGCCATCATTACTAAATTGTATCCTGTACGACCAACTCCCAATGTATCCAGGAAAAGTTTGTTAGCGGATCTAGAAGCTCGCTTGGATCAATGGTTTATTCGCTTGCCCGAGGAACTACGTTATGAAACGACAAGCAGGCGACAAGTACCACCTCCGCATATACTGCTTCTTCACATCAGATATTGGGGTACTGTTCTCATCCTCAATCGCGCATTGTACGTTCGTGAATACCCATGTTCACATGATTCTAAACCATGCGGTTGATCTAGCATTCCGAATGGGAAAGGGTAAAGTGATTTATGGTACCCTATTGATCATTCGCCAACACATTACATCAGTGCTGAGTTGACCTCCCGCAACACTTTTGAACTGAAGGCGTTTGATCTGGCACAAGGAGCTGCTGGTCATATCAGTGCAATTGGTAAGCAGCGTACGTCTCTTAAACTGAGCTATCGCTGAGGGTCAAATAGTGACTACGTATCGTGAACACTTTACGCTAAAGCGAAGCTTGCCGTTCCTTACATCATTCATACTCGGGGCTGGGTAAGAGATACTCGCATAGCGCACACAATTTAATGTTGAATTTGTGTACAGGGTAATGCATGTGCTTACGTGTAAGCGGTTCGTCTCCTTGCTTCCTATTTCCAAACTAACATGCCCCGTAGTGACTCTTCGACCTTCTAATGTCCAGGCTTCCGTTGGTTTCCAGCAGTGTATGGCTGCTTTGAAAGACATGGAGGTGCGATTCACATTGAATTTGGGCCGTGTAGTAGTGTTACTGATTTCCCGCGAGGTGGTCTGGCCTAGTGCATCTCGCGCTTGGGACTTATTGAATGGTGTCAAGATGGACGATATTTTGCCACCCCAGTTCCACGACCCAACGAGGTATAAGCGACAAGCTGATGATGCCTTTGGCCGCGAGAAAGGCCTGCCTCAGGAAGTCCTGAAGAATGCCGAAGTTCCCATTGAAGGCGAGAATGGTGTCCAGGATTTGGGTACACGAATTATGGCGCATATGTTCGGCTTCCATGCCCCCGGTGTTGAGCCATCGACATCCTTCTTACCTGGCTATGAATGGTGGCCACGTTCCGATGGGGACAGTAGATCGGCGACTAACGCTGAGCCCCCTAACCCTCTGGGTTCTAGGGTCAACAATTCGTTACCTCTGTTTTCCAACAGAATGAGTGAAACAGAAGTTCATGCCAGTGAATGGTCCCAAGTTCGGCCTCCAGATACGAACTATTCCTTCGATTTTGGTCGATTTTGAGTTATAAAATTGTGTATATATATCGTATGATCCCTGTAATGGAATTTGTTCGTCGAATGTAATACAAAGACTCTTGTTCAGTGTTAGGACTTGAGTTACCAAAACAGACAACAATGGTCGATCGCGTTGTTAGGTAATTTGCTAGTTATTAAATTGGAGTTACTGTAGTTACTACCATGCCATATTCGAATTGTACCGTTAACCTTCCCAATACTCAATATGTCTAGTCTTCGTAAAATCCTGAACCCCGATGATGGTAGACGACTGACAATCAAGTACGTCGCTTGAATGTTAGAATCGCAAATATTTCAAGTCTGAGCACCCCTTAGACTTGTCCTGAACACAGAACGTAATGCCTCAACAAGCAAGATACCTTCCTCTCCAGCGTCATGCCCCGCTTCGGATACGAGCGAAAATATCATCACAGAATCAGGAGATGATCTCCCTCAGAAAAACCACGAATTCCATCTTGACTGTCCAGACAGTCTAGCTTGTTTGCCCGATACCGATGGACGACCCCAACACACGCTTCCTGTTATCCTTCGATGTGCCATCCTTGGAAGCCCTCAAAAGCGCCTTACAATCCGAGAAATCTATGCTGCGATGGAAGCAAAGTACTCCTACTATAAGACGGCCGGCTCGACGTGGAAGGTGATTGCTTTCGTGGTCGTTAAATCCTTAATTTTAATTTGTCCTACCTTAGCAATCTGTTCGTCACCACCTGTCTCTCAATCGTTTATTCGAAAGACAGCCAAGACCAGTTACCGACCCCGGTTTTGGTTCCTATTGGACAGTCAACCTGGCGGCACCTCCGGGTACAAAACGACCCCGTAAACGCGGCCGGCCGAACAAGGACGCAGCTGACGCATTATCACACCCTCCAAAGAAGCGTGGACGTCCGCGAAAGACTGCACTCCCACCTGAGCCCGATCCATTTGAAGAAGAGGATGTAAGCAGGGGTGGGTTGTATGAACGGGAGGTAGCGGATGTCCCGCCTACTCAGTTGCACCTTACTTCCCTGGCCGACAACGACTTCGAAGATGACAGACTGGAATACGAAGACGAGCCACATATTATTCGTGGCTCGGAAGAAGATTACGAAAGCGAGGAGGAGATGATACACCCCCTTGATCGACGAAATTCCCTAGTTGGGCTTAGCTCTTTTGCGTCGACCAACTCGATGCAACCATTCTCCCTTCCTCCATTCTCATCCCTACGAGACAACTCGGATAGCATCATAGATCGTATGCACGGCGAAATTGCAAGCCTGCGACATCAATCAGCAGAGGCTGTCTCACTCTCTCTTCAACTAACCGAACAATTAGCTCAAGCGCAAGCAGAGGCGTCGAGGATGCGTGCTGCTCTGCGAACAGTTGAAAGTATGCTGGAGAACGAGGGCAGAAAGCGGCGAGAAGCGGAAAGAGTAGCAGACAACGAGGAAAGGAGGAGGCGCAAAGCTGAAGAGGTATTAAGAGTTGTACTTTCTCGATCATCTAATTCCGAGCCGTGATTGAAGCCAGAACTTCTATTTTACATTTGTCAAGGACGACTCCTGGGCTAAATATTTTAAATTACTTTCAATGCTAGTTTAATGCCAAGGCTATAGAGCTTTTTGCCAAACAACCACAACCATGATGAGGTTTTTTTGTCAAGATTCGGTATGGCGGTTCCTACGAGTCGACCCAAACTTAAAACTGCGTACGTAGTCTATCCCAGGTTTCTTACTGTCACCCTAATATGTGCATAGGTTCAACAATGCACGTTCTATCGCGCCTTTATATACTGCTGGACCGGTCGCAATCACGACCGATGGAAATAAAATTGCCACTAGCGTTTCGGCGGATGTGCTCCTGACCAATGTTTCGACTGGCGCTACGATATGTCGCTTTGCTGGTGTACGTTCTATCAATCTCTTCATCAGATTTTTACTATGCGCGACCTAACGGCTTGTAGGATACTCAACCTATTAACGCAATGTGTATATCTCCTTCGTCCACTCATCTCGTAGCTTTCACGGCCTCGCTTTCCCTTCGCATTTTTGATATCCCGGGTTCTTCCTCTCCTGTCCAGGCGCCAGTTCAACCAATCCGCGTCATTTCCCGAGCACACGACGCCCCCATCCATGTATGCAAAATCGATCCCAGCTCGACATATCTCGCGTCGGGATCTGCTGACGGAGTGGTGAAAGTTTGGAATATCCGCCAAGGCTACGTCACGCATGTCTTCAAGGGTCATGGAGGGGTTGTAAGTGCGTTGACGTTTAACTACCCCCAAGACGTCTCTTCTGTCAGCCGGGAACAGACAATGCAGCTAATCACCGCTTCTGTGGACACTCGTATCAGGATTTTTGACTTATCTTCTACCTCGAGCGCCCGTAATGGTGGCAAGCCTGACATCGTGCTCGAGGGTCATGTATCTGTTCCGCGTGGCCTTGACGTATCTCTCGACGGCAGTTGGCTCATCAGTGGCGGGAGGGATTCTGTTGTCTTGATTTGGAATCTGTCCTCGAATGAACAGTCGTCAAAGTCAAGTGGCAAAGGCAAGGGAAGGGGCAAGCCATATGCCCCTGTCCTCGTGAAGACAATTCCTGTTCTCGAGAGAGTGGAGGCTTTGGGGCTGCTTCACCCAGATGAGGATACTGCTCTCTCCACCTCTAGTGGGATTCGCTTTTACACAGGTGGTGAGAAGGGTACCGTGAAAGTTTGGGACGGTAAGGACGGCAAAGTCCTCTTCACCCTTGGCAGAGAACAGAACAAGGTTTCTGATGACCAAGAAACGCAACGACAAATACTCGATGTCCTGTGCGTTTGATCCATATTTCCTAATTCCATTTGTGGTTTTGACTTCGACTGCCAGGTATATTCCATCCATCTCTACTATCGTCTCAGTTCACGCAGACCAAAATATCGTCTTTCATTCACTTTCAACAAAATCTTTGACGCGACAGCTGATCGGTTACAATGATGAAATTGTTGATGCAACTTTTCTGTCCCCGAATACAACGGCCTCGCACGAGAAAGCTGCGCAGCACGATTCTCATCTAGCCCTTGCGACGAACTCTTCGCTTATTCGAGTCTACTCTACCGGTTCGCTTGATGCACGTTTACTCGAAGGCCACACGGACATCGTTTTGGCACTAGACCGAGGCGTTGATGGTCGCCTTCTTGTTAGTGGTAGCAAGGATCGTTCAGCTAGGCTCTGGGCTCCGTTTGCCTCCGATCCGGATGAAAAGACTACCGACTGGGGGTACGGCTGTGTGGGTGTCTGTGAAGGACACGCAGAAAGTGTCGGTGCAATTGCGTTGAGCAGAAAAGCCCTAGATAACCACCCCGATTTCCTATTTACTGGCAGTCAAGATCGGACAATTAAAATGTGGGACTTGTCAGGCGTGTCGGTTGTATGGCGAGGGGACGGTGGAGAGGTCACGCGTTGCAAAAGTCTAACGACACAAAAGGCTCATGAGAAAGATATCAATGCGCTTGATGTCGCCCCGAACGACAGATTACTTGTTTCAGGCTCTCAAGATCGAACGGCAAAAATTTATGCAATTGAGTATGTTGCTGGTGCTAGTGGCAAGTCAGCACGCGGCGAGCTCAAATTGGTTGGAACTTGTAAAGGACACAAGCGAGGCGTATGGGCTGTTAGGTTTGGACGGACTGAACGGGTGCTGGCAACGGGAAGTGGTGACAAGACAGTGAAATTATGGAGTCTGGATGACTTCTCTTGTTTAAAGACATTCGAGGGACACACAAATTCTGTGCTACGAGTGGACTTTATTACTATGGGTATGCAGCTGGTGAGCTCCGCATCGGATGGCTTAGTAAAACTGTGGAACATCCGGGAGGAGGAATGTGTAGTGACCATGGACAACCACGAGGACAAGGTAAGATTGTGATATTCTAACTCATCTCCGTGGTCTAATACAATGCAGGTGTGGGCACTTGCCGTCAGTAGGGATGAGAAAACAATTGTTTCTGGCGCTGCTGATTCGGTGGTAACTTTCTGGGAAGATTGTACTGAACAACAAGAAGAGGAAAAGGAGTCGAAAAGAACTGAAATGGTGCAAAAGTAAGTTAAGTTACAATAGATCGTCTACTGCATTATTAACATAAAGGCAGAGAGCAGGACTTCTTAAATTATATCTCGCTGAACGACTACCGGAAAGCTATACATCTGACTCTGGCCATGGAGCAGCCTGGAAGGTTACTGAACTTGTTCCGGGATGTGCAGTCCGTCGACGGGGACAACAATTCGATCACCGGACTTCCTTCTGTAGATGAGGTCATTCGAACCCTCGGGGGATCCGATTTAGCGAAGTTACTTCGCTATGTAAGGGACTGGAACACGAACGCAAAGACAAGTCGAGTGGCTCAAGGAGTTCTGTATGCAGTCGTCAAGCAAAGATCAGCAGACGAAGTGATGAAAGCATTTAGGGATTGTTCAGAGGAGGCAACTTTTGCCAATGGTGACACCGTCAAGAGCAAGGTTACTCGGCCAAGTGACATGGCTCTAAAAGACCTCGTTGATGCGCTTATTCCGTACACTGAAAGACATTTGTCGAGGATGGATAAACTGATACAGGACAGCTATATGGTGGACTACATTCTTGGGGAGATGGACAATGGAATTTTCGACATTGAAGATGACCCAATGGATGTCGATGCAGAGGTCGATACCAAAATGTAAGGTGTGCTATACATAGTCAATATTCAAAAGTATTATATGTTACGTGTAGTAGGTCAAGGTGTCCTCTGCATAGTTTTGAGATTCCCGCACGTAATTCTACCTAACCTGCAACCTTGTACTCCGTTAAACAATAGAACCCATTCGCCTTCCTTAACGCTGTCCTTGGTCAACGAGTGCCCGTCAGCCTCACGAACACGACCTTGTTCAAGTAGCCAGCGCCGCAAAACACCAGGTAAGCAACCTGTAATTGTAGCGGGGGTTATCCAAGATGATGAACGGTAAAATGCGACATTGAAAATGGATGTTTCAGTGATGAGGTGGTCTGGGGTGTATAGTAGGACATCGGAGTCCGCCGATGAAGAACTTGGCCCGGGAGGTAGGCCGATCCGAGCGCGTGCATCGTTATACACTGTCCTTTGCGTGGTCTTGGTCGATGTAAATATAGAGGTCGGTGTGGGTTGACTGTCAATATGGATAGCCAGGATAGAACCCATTTCTGGAGGGTTATTATCTGAGGCAGGGTTGAAAAGAGATGCGGCTGTAGGGTCTGACATGAAAGGGAGAGTGGGCGAAACATTTGCTGTCAAAGTTCCAGCTTTCGATAGGACAAGGCGAATCTGAGGAGCAGAGGTTTCTAGTGAAAGGACACCATCGTGCCGTCCTTCAACGCACCTTCAGAGCTCTCGAAGTAACTTCCTGGCTGTCATAGCTTGTCAATATGGTTTGGCACACAGATTTCAGTCTGTCATAGGCCAGAGATTTTCTCCCGTTTTCCCAACCATGCAGATCAACGGCATGTAAGAGACGGTCAAGGTGGTATTGTAATAGTAAAAAACAAGATGGTCCATCCTGGTCATTGTTCCATGGGAGCGTGGACAAGAAAGGGTCAAAACGAGTAGCAGTTATCAACTCGTATGAGCTCTCCAAATACATGTCCCAGTGCTGGGAGTTTGAACTTTTGAGGTAATGAACGTATTATTGCTTTGGGATGTAAGTATGTGCATTTGGAATTTGTAAGCGATCGACTTCAACTTTTGTTATAAACTATTCACATTGGCCACGACGGATCTAAACCGCCTTGTGGCCGTAAACATCATCAACCACATATTTCGCGTCAACAGACTGGTTTTCTTCTGCTCCACCTTCAGTCACGACCTCTTTCTGGACCTGGATAGAGTGCAGTGTGTGCCCTGCTACCGTCTGGCTTTGAGTCTGCAAGCGATAGGCCTGCGACAAAAATCAATTATTAGAGTTCACAGAACAGAAGGCAAGCGTACTTCGCTATCAACATCCACCGTGGCGTTCATGTTCTTCAATTCAATGCGAGCGTTGAGGGTATCCAATAAAGTCTATTGTTCGTAGCGTTGGTGTTGTAAATATCTTAACGTCAATTGAAATGGCTTACGTTGGTATATATCCTTCCGATTGGGAAGGCAAACATCGCATAAAGGTTGGTGTTACCATGCAGCACGAAGGAAAAAAGGTCCGCGAGCGCGAAGATCGACGCAAATAAACCCGTCTGGATGGCACCTCGAATCAATCGATTGATGATTGTGTCGGTCTTGCGGAAGCCAGTTCGTGATCGACTAAGAACAAATGTCAAAGAGACTAAGAGGCAAAATTAGACCATAGTAGGGAAAGAGATTAACAGGACATACCGGTGATGAGAAGATCAGCACTTGTCTGGAATCCGAGCCAGCATATCACGAAAGGCTTCAATACTGCAAAATGGGCAATTCTGAGGACAGATCGATTACATATCTATATGGAAATTTTAGGAAATGAACGGACGCGTGGATGATGCCGGACCGGACGCCAGCATACATGCCGAAAACAAAACCCAGGAGACTAAGGATGCCAATCACACCAACCAATGCCTTGTTCTTAGTGAGAACATAAACACTGTTTCTGGAATCAGCTACCAACAAAACCACGCCAACAAGAGCATACCGATTTCCAAGGAAAAATTGTGTGAAAATGGCAGCAACAGAAGTTGCACATGCAGTGAATGGAATGCTCCAGCTGACAACTAGAAGAGAGAGAGATAATGAGGAACGTAAATAACAACTATTCGAGTGGACTGACAGGCAAGACTGGCGGGGTTATCGTAGTTTGTCACGCTGAGGAACTGTCCATCAAAATACTTCGGACAAAGGGTAAATCAAATCAGCATACCACATCTCCCAACCTGCGTAAACGGCGCTAGATAGTCGCTGTCAACATCGGAGTATGAATCATATCAACAAGACTTACACGGCACTATGGACAGTGTCGACAAAGAACAAGATGGCAACAATAGACCTGACACAAGAACGTGAGGACTGAACGAAATCATAGAGATGAAGTTCGTACTTGATCCACATAGGGTCATTGAATTCTATGAAGCAGGATTGATTAATGAAAAACTGGGGAGCAGCGTAGAAGACATACTTGCGTGTGCATAAACCAAGAACTGGTATGTCACGAAGCCGTAGAGGTATGTGTTAACTGGGGTTGTGGCGCAAATGAATTAACTGTTAGGCGAGTATGAAAGGGTACTTGCAGAAGAGGCCGATTAACATGACACCTATAACAAGACGATTAGAGACTATAGCACAAGGAAATCAGAGGAGACAGACCAATAACTGTATCGTACGCGCCCATGGTGACAGGATATCGGGTGGGTTCAATGGGAGAATAGGCATAACGAGACTATTCTAGCTGGCTTTTAATGCTGTCAGTGAGGTCGAAAAAACAACGAAATCAGAAGCTGCCTGTATATTTTCCAGGTTAGCGTCATTGTACGTACTAGGGCTAAATTTAAACACCGCATATTGAGCAGGGTTTGGCTCCAAGTTTCTTCTCACCCCCTCATGTCCCCTGAGACGGTGACCTCCTGCATGTCACTGCAAGCATATCTATCGTTTAGGGACCCACCATCTTTCAGGTACCCGTGAATAAATATGGCTTAGTTCGTTATCTTTGCAAGCGGACATCGATTTTTGGGGGTTGTCAATATGTATTCTGCCGATGTAGGTCCAGGGTGACCAGGATCAAGTATCTACCACGATTCCATAGGCAACACGCGCTTCACTTGGTTTTCTACTGGCAAATAAATACCTCAACCTGTCTACCATCGTTGCCTGTCTCTTCTAAAATGTCTCTCTCCGAAATCACTAGTCTTCAGAATACGCTCAACAGTGCTATTGATGCATTCAAGGCTGAATTAGCTGCTCAGAATCTCCCTGAGCCATCCTTGAACACTTCCAAACTGCATCCCATTGATGAAATAACTTACCTCCCTACTCCGGCGATGTATGAGGCTCGCCGGGTTGCTGTAGCCAGTCTGGTCCGAACCATTCGATTCCTGCTTCATGGACGCCTTGTGACTTTGGATGTATTTCTAGGGACTTCTCAAATCTCTGATCCAATCTCCTTACGATGCACTTGCCGCGAATACATGGATGACTATTGAAGCCGCCAGTGTTCGACTTGCTGGTGACATCGGGCTCGCGACTGTCCTCAGCAATTCTGAAGATGGTTTGAGCATCCAAGAAATTGCTGACAAGACTGGCGTCGACGGAGTGAAGTTAGGTTAGTTCACCGCAAAATGGGTCAAGTTGGCTGCTAATAGTAATGATCGTCATAGAGCGCGTTATCAGGCTGCTGATGTGCCAAGGCTGGTTCCGTGAACCCAAGCCAGGCTACTTTGCCAACAACCGCCTCAGCAACCTTATCAAGAAGGATCAACCTGGTTATCATCTTGCAACATACATGTATTTCCCAAGTTTTTGGTTTTTGGTTGCTGGATTTTGATGCATCGAGTTAGGAATGACCTTTTCAACAAGGTCACTGTTGCGTTCCCCGATATGCTCAATCATCCGGACCCAGAATTCAGGAAAAACAATGATCCTCTTCATACTGCCTTCCAGCTGTCACACAAGACCGATGTATCTTTCTTCGGAGCGGATGGGTGGCTTACCAAAGACCCTGAGGAAGCCATCAAATTCGGGTTGGCGTACGGCACCGCATATATCGGAATGCAGGGTAATGGCTAATTCTTTTCTTTTTCTCAGGTTAGGTGCTGTCGGCCCTACTTCCGATCCTGGTGTGGCCGCCGATTTCCCATGGGCCGAAATCGCCAAAGGGAAAGACGCCATCGTGGATGTCGGTGGTGGCCAAGGAACCCTTTGCTGTTCTCTCGCTGTTAAGTACGTCCAGTAGAGGGTTAATCGACTATTGTTTAACGTTCCCTTAGATATCCTGAAATCAAGAGGTTCATTGTCCAGGACCTTCCCGAGACCAAGGAAGCGGCAGAGTCCTACATAAAATCCAGGGGTTTATCGGGCCGCGTTCAGTTTGAAGCCCAAGATTTCTTCAAGCCGCAACAGCGCAAAGGAAAATATGTCTTTGTCATGCAACGGGGTGTGTAGTATTTTTGAATGACTTGTGACTTGTGCCTCATGAACATCCCAGTTTTGCATGATTGGAGCACCGAGAACGGTGAGTGCGACAATGGGTCGCAATCATAGTTTCGAACTTGATCATATGTATTTTTTGTCCAGGTGCGAAGATGCTCAGACACATCCACGATGTCCTAAACGAGGATGTAAGTTCTATCATTTTCCTTGATGGGCAGCTGCGCTCAACATTATGTAGAGCTGCCTCTTGATCATTGACACCATCATTCAAGGCGGTACTGTGTCTTCAAGTGGTCCTACCCTCGAGCAGTCGCTCGCGAGGACGAACAAGAACATCTATGAACCTGTTCCACCACCCCCGTTCATCCCTGTTGATTTCGGCGACTCGAGCCGCCTTCAGCATCAGATCAACGTATGCCTTACTGCGCTGTGCAATTGTGAGTGACAAGAATATGTATTATATCTCTCAATTATGAATTGATGCATTTCTCAGCGTTTGAGCGGACCCTTCCTCAATTGCATGAGATGGTTGAGCTGGCCGGTCTGCGGGTCACAAAGGTGAACGCGACGAGGTCAGTCCTGTTTTGTAAAATTCCAATCAACGCTATGACTAACATCCACCAGGGGATGGGCTTCGATTACTGAAGTCATTCCTGCCTGATAGTAATCCTACCTTTTGACTATCTGTTGCCTAATCATTGGTTTACTTCAAATCGTGTACTAGTTATACAATTTAACATTATTTTGCCTTCATAGCTTGTGCATTCTGTTTCCACAACAGTGTGTGGGAGCAACGCACAACGAGATCACACATAAGTTTAACTGTGCACACAAGACCTATTCGCAATGCAACGACTTGAAGAGTATGATGCAAAGTAACTCTCAGTGACTGGGTGATCGCAGTTGGCTTTGTCATCAAAGAAAGAGCTGACATAATGCACAGGTTATAATAAGCCACTCGAGTGTCAGACTGCGCTTGGTTGCGTATCGCCGTCTTCTCCAACCAACTCCCCACCCAATGTTCACCGTCAAAGCTACCTACCGCGGAGAAATTCGCAAGTTTACTTTTTCTGGAACCTCATTCCCTTCGTTCGATCAACTCTCTAATCAAGTACGTTGTCTACAGCCTTGCCGCCAACTCATCTATGTCTGACTACGTCCTTCTTCCTTAGCTTTATCGTTTCTTCCCTTCAACCAGTAACTACTTTCTTTCAAGACTTCTCTTTTCCCCGGATGCCTCGCAATCTTCTCGTCTACTAATTGGTCAAGAAGTCTTTACCGCCGAAGACTACGAGAGATGTATCTTGCACCACAAGAATCGTGTTTGGACAAACGCTCTTCTCCGGTTTTCGGTCTTGGATACCACTCCACACAAGACTCCGTGTGTTGCGCCAGAGACTACAGCTACGCCAGCTCAACCGTTGATGAGCGACATATGGTCCCAAGGCAGTACCGTTAGCGCTAGTTCGCCGTTCATAGGCGCCGGTGGCGCACAACCGCCGCCTCTTCGTCCTATCTCATTGTCTCACCTTCCTGCTCCTATTTTCCCTACGCCACCACGTGCGTTTACCCAGACCCCAATGAGTGTTGAAACAACCCCCCTGAACCATTTCACCGAGCCTTTCTTTCCTTCATTCTCATATAGTCAGTCCGTCCAGTCTCAGCCGACTCCGGACACGCAAAGCATGTCATCTTGCTGTTCGATCGCCCAGGGCAAGACAGAAGTCCAGAATCTTATCTCTGATTTCCAGCGGAATCTCAACGACCTTTTGATCAAGACATTTGGACCTCAATCCATGCCTGATTCACAGAATACACAATTTAAGCCGAGGATTTCTCCAACCCCTCCTCATCAGCCTTTCTGGCTTCGTCACGTGCTCTGCGTGGCATGCCACAAGAATGTTGAAGGAATCCGCCAGTTCACTTGTGAGAATTGTCGTACAGTCTTGGTGAGTTGGATGTTCCATTTCCTAGGTTGTGACTGATAGTTGTTGAAAAGTGTTTCGCGTGTTATACATCTGGAAAATCCGGATTCTGCACATCTTCGATGGGCTCTCACTTCATGAAGGAAACAACGCGAAATATGAGCTCGCCAATTCCATCGGTCCCATACCAGAGTCACCCGTGGCCTCCGAGTGGGGTGATCAATAACCACACCCCTGCTTGGGCACCTGCTTGGCAGGTAATGCCACCAGCAGCGCCACCTGTAGTCTATCCATCAGATCCATATACGCCCGTTACTCCGTTCATACCACCACCTCCTTTGGGTCACATCAATAGTCCCTGGCGTCCATTTTCGCCGGTCGTCCAGCATCCTTCACCATCAAACGTCACTCCCCATCCTCCCTCACCAGCTCAAGTCCCAATCCCAGCCCCGATACCGACGCCCCCACGGCCTCCTATTCATTCTGGCATCCTTTGTGACACGTGCAACAAGGTAATTGAAGGTGTGCGACATAAATGTCTTGACTGTCGTGGTGTGTATATAAGTCTTCGGACCCATTCCAAGACTAATCTCGTCCTTTTGTAGATTATGATCTCTGCACATCATGCATCTCAACGGGCTCTGCTGAACGTCATAATCCCTTCCACGAGTTCTTCGAAATCACCGAGCCTGGCCACGTCATTGTGCACACCCTCGACGCCCCTCGGAGGGATCCTTCTTCCTTCATCGGTCGTTCCCCGACTCCCGCTCCAGCAGCTGTTGTTCATTCCGCGAGATGTGATTTGTGTGACTCAAGAATTGAAGGTTATAGATATGTTAGTTACGTTCTTTCTTCATCGTGACCCCAACTGACGCTACGGTAGAAATGTGCCATTTGTCCGGATTTCGACACTTGTAGCTCTTGCTTTAAGTAAGAACTCTTCTTTATCCGCATTGAACCGTATTCAGGAACCATTTTCAGCATCACGCGGGAACAGCACCCTGGTCATTCATTTGTCAAACTCTCAAAGGTGGATGATTATATCGTCAGTCATTATTTTGATTTAGATAACAATTCATAGCTGACAATGTAATTCAGCAACGTGATTTTACTTTTCCTCCTCAGCACAACGCAACATGTGATGGTATTTTGGATTCTACTACTTCACTTTCATTCTATCGCTGATATACATATTCAATAGCCTGCAATGACCCAATTTCTGGCGTTCGCTTTAAGGTAAGTGGTTGTTTCTTGCTGTAGTCGAACTCTAATCCATCGTCTTCCAGTGCATGCATTCCGATTGTCCTGATTTTGACTTGTGCGAGAGATGCGAAGCTCACCCTATTCCCGTGCACCCAGACAAACATCCTCTGTTGAAGATAAAGTCGGTGGAGACAGTGATACCTAAAATTCACAATGATCTGGCCATTTCGCCCCAAGCGACTATGCTTCGTACTTATGAGGACGGGCATATATATAACCCTTCTGCGCCTTCGACTGAATTTGTTCCCCCTTCACCTGTCAATACGCCCCCCAATTTTGTCGGTAGCCCGATGTACGACCGTTATCCACCACCACCTTTCCACGATTTACCTGCAGAAGATCGGTCATCCTATCCTATGCAACCCTGCTTAACTCCTGCTCGCTATATTCCGTACCCTTCCCGCTCTGCCTCTCCGCCTATCAGCCATTTTATACCTCCTGCCCATACGTATGCTGGGGTCGCTTCTCCGTTTATTGTACAATCAAATGCCCGCGATTATGTGGAACCTTCAGATCCCTCTCCACGTTCCAGCCGCCCTGTTACTCCTATCTGGCGATCATTCTATGAACCCACGATGAATAACCCGTTTATGAGTGCGCAAGAGGCTGCGAGCTCCCCGTTGGATGCCAAGAGGGGTTCCCCTTCATCCACGTCTCATGGAACCTGGCTCCCTCCATCACACGAATTAGATCACCTTATCCAGGAACAGCCTTCGCCGACAGTTGCCCCCAAGTCGTTGTATGAGGAAGCCCAAGATATTGTACATGGAAACGATGTTCTTACATCGTCGGATGGAAACACGCCGTTCCAATCTCCTTTGGGCAACGAGGCCCTTCTAAATAGGCCAGCAAGTATGAGTGTACCAGAACTATCTGATGTAGTACCGGTCTCTTCCGTGAATCGTTCTCTGGCAGCATTGCTTGACGACTATCGTTCGGCCAGGAATTTGGCGCCCCCGTCACTTGCCGCATCTGTAGACAAACAGGAAGCTCCCAGCCATTTCGAAGCGCAGAAAGCATTGACAGCAGACTTTGTGGCGGATATCACGGTTCCCGATGGCCAGAACTTTCCAGCTGGGGCTGAGTTTGTCAAGTGCTGGCGGATGATGAATGATGGTGAACGAGATTGGCCAGAGTCCACTGAGCTTGTGTTCGTTGCTGGAACACCCCTCTTGAAGGAAAGCTCTCCGCTAAGTGTGAAGGTTGGTCTGGTCAAGATTGGATCCGAAGTTGATCTATGGACCGGAGAGTTGAAGGTTCGTAGTTCCCACCTGAAGTTTCCTAGTAACATCACTAACTTTTCGTCTCAAGGCACCAGACGTACCTGGCAGATACATTGGTTATTGGCGCTTACGGGACGACCAGGGTCAATTGTTTGGTAACACCATCTGGGTAGAGTACGTGCGATCTTGTTCTTTCTAGTTTTCCTTCCTAACACTCGCACTCTCAGGATAAACGTTATAGAAGCTACTCGAGAACCATCAGACCATTCTCTGGCTTCATCGTCGATCATCATGCCCAATGTTCCTCCTTCCCACTCCAATTCTCCAACTCACACCAATGTTCCCCCTCCTTCTACAGCTCCAGGGTCGTCTGTGACTGATTTCTCCAAACTGCGTGGCAACAGTGATATATCATCCGAGGACGATATGTCTGATTCTTCATCCGTGTCTCTTGTGAGTACGCCATCTTCGGAAGGGGATGAGGACGATCGGTTGTGGGAGGCTAGTCGGGCTCATGAGGCGGCTGAGAGTGTCGCCCAGAATATGGAATATGTGCTTCTCTACGACGACAACACTTCTGACGAGGATTGAGGGTTCTTCGCGTACTTCTTGATAGTTTTCATTTATGCCGCTGATCAAAGCTTTTGAATTGTTGGTTCGTTCATGTATTTGTAGGAGCGTCAATTATATATTGTTGTCCACAATTGAACATATAAATTGAATAAGCATGGGCTAAAATGTACATGACCTTTACAACACCTGGGCACAAGGCCCAGGATTATCAGTTCTTCTGATGTGCACGTTGGCAACCCCATACTATTGAGCATTTATCTCCTAGATCAGTTCGACATTTCACACATATGCCATTCTGGATGCAATACATTTGATTTGCAACCATAGCCCACACATTCAATCATTAGTCGCGGTGAATGCTACCACGATATCTTTTCCCATCTTTTCGGTCTCGATGTGTTGGAATCCTGGAGACTAAGTAGATCCACGTCATAATTCGTGGAATGCCAAGAGAGAGAGAGAAAACATACCACCCCCAATGGAACACCATACCCAACGCCATCGGCTCCCACGAAGGTTGGGGCGACAGTGACGATAACAGTGTCCACAGCTGGCGACGCCGCGAAGAATGAAGCAATAACCTGTGCACCGCCCTCCACCATCAAACTCTGGATGCCCAATTCGTGAAGGGCCGAGAGCACGGCGGGGATCGGTAGTCGAAGCTCTAGGTTAAGTGGCACTAAGAAAGTGACATTGGGGAATCCTAGAAAGTATGCTTACCTTTGTCATCTGCACTCCCAGGAGCTTGAGGCTGGATCTGGACAACTCGCGCTCCTGCGTCTTGGAGGGTCTTAAGGCGATTATCCCATGTTGGGTCGTCTACAGCAGTAGAGGATGCGCACAACACCCATGGGCGTCGTCCCTGTCCGTTCCTGTAATTTATGAGGAGTTTGCAGGTTGGGGAGAGCCGTAGCCTCGAATCAAGGATTACTGGCCGGGGGAGGTGGCGGCGCGTGGATTCGGGTGCAGGGGGTGGAAGCTGACGTGCTATGAGATGAGCAGTGAATTAATTATCGCGCTGGGTGAAAGATGATCACTACGTACTGTTAAGTTGGGGATTGTCGTTGAGTGCAGTACCGATTCCGACGAGTATACCATCATGCATCGTACGCATCCTGCATGGACATGAATGATTTCGACTTGGCTCGCTTCAAAAGAGGTGTACCAGTGTGTCATGATCATGCTTTCTTTTCCACTTAAGATGAGCTGTTTCCCGTTCTGTCCTGCGATTTTGGCATCGAGAGATTGTGCAAAAGTAAGAGTGACAAAGGGGCGTGCAGGAGGGTGAGATACGGCCGGGTCTGTGTATTTGGAGAGGATGGAGGACAGGAATTCAGGTGGGCTGGGTTCTGCCATGGTTATTTAAAGAAAGGTTGGGTAAATCTAGGTAACATTGCTGGCCGTGGGGTGAATTAGAGTATTGTCGTTTGTTTACTTGCAAAGACTGATCTATTGGGATTTGTTATTTGCCAAGGCCTTTGAATGTCCATGACATCATTATCTTGTGTCATGATGATCGCCGTGATCGCCGCAACCAATGTACTGCGTGGCGAATAACGCCTCAATACCGTAGGACTGACATCTATCCTGCAGTGGTACGCCACGGTACCTGTGAGTGTCAAGTGTAATATTAACGATAGGAATGAAATACACGAGTTGATTCTCAATCGAGGAGTCTCAAATTGCGGAAGAACATGTTTTATATTCGAGTGAAAAACCTTGGCGGCAAGAGCGGATGTAAAAGATGGAATGAATACAAGAGTTGAATTGCCTCGTGAGACGTGTTTTGGAGATGATAGACTGATGAAAAGTCGTAAGGTCAAAGGACGCCGAGATAAGGATGATGGTGTACGCCGAAGATCGGTCATGGGGTTGTAAGCGCGGTGGAGTGGATAGAAAGACAAAGTATCGAGGGAAGGATCGGGAGTTGATAGTGCCGCGCACGAGTCCATGTGGAGAAAAGGTTGATTTCAGAGGATGAATGGCAGTCAGGAGTCACGCGGGGTGACGGTGGAGCGGAAGGGATAGACGTCGATAGACAATCGCAGACGCCAAGGATAACGTAATGACATCATACTAATATATAGTGGAATTTAAATAATAAAGGTCTGTGGTGGTCAGGAACCACTGCTGCTCGCTTCCTCCTTGTACTCGCCCCATGACTGCTGTCTGGTTCTCTCCTCGTCGTCGTAAATCTACTCGTCGTTCCTCACAAAATCCTCCAATTCTTCCTCCTCTTTCTTTCCTTCACAATGACGACTCTATTCAACTCTTTATTCCAGCTAATCTACTTGCAGAACCACTCCCACCCTCAGTCAACCCAACAGCACAACCCCAGCTCTCCTCTTCTCCATCTTCCGCACCGAGTCGCTCCTTGTCCGACCCGTCAAAATTAGCCAAACCCTCAAATCCTATTACCTCCGTAAAGCGCGCGTCATCCCTCATGATCTCTCGCGGATTTAGCTTCCGCAGATCCAAACATATCTCTGATGACGTCGTTTACAACTCTTCCACTTCCTCATCCTCTTTCTCATCTTGGGGCATTGCCAGGCGTCCTAGTAGAGGTGCTAGTGAAGGTGATCATTCACGTGTTGATCACAAACACTTACTACCCGACACGAGGCCCACCCTTGTCAATGTCGTACGTCCATTTTCCCCTTTAGTATCACAGGTCTAACGCTGATTATCGCAACTATCTTCACACAAACCCTCAGCAGCCGCTATCATCTGACTCGGACGCCACCACCAGCAGTCATGACGTGCCTTTGCAAAATAAACGTGCCAAGTTCACTATCGAACCACTTGACACCTCCCGCCTCCCTCCCTCCGCATACAATGATCTCAGTTCCAGCTCTCCATCCTCTCCGATCGGACATGACACGATACTGTTTAGGGAATGTGCCCCTCCCCACTTGCCAAAGCGGAGGTGGACCCTTGCTATGGCCATAACAGACGAAGGTATCACAGACGAGGTCTTGGTAGAAGAATTTGAACGGTTGAGACTGAATCGGCAAGTTAGCCAAGGCCTGGATATCGATCTGGACCAAGAGTGGGATGTATGGGAAGCCGACAGAGGAACCAGTTGGGGAGGTGGGAGTGAATCCTCCGACCGACTGGTGCCCAGTCTCGTGAAGGATGACGCTCTCGAAGGTTTGTCTAAAATCCCATATACCCCTTCCTTACCTTCATTCCCCACCCGCGATCCCCTTCCCGCTTCGAAACCCGCGACGCGTAGCGCCACAACCCCTTCCGCAACTTGGCACGCCGCGCGTCGTGCGCTCTTAACTTGCCGCGAGCTTGTCCGCACCGAGCGGCATTACCTCACTTCCCTCCAATCACTCCTCGCAAGTGAGACAGCCACCACGCCCCCCGCTCTCATGCTGCGCTACGTTGAAGAGCTAGCTTGCGTGAGCCAGACCTTCCTACAGCGGATGGAGGGAGACCCGAGCGCATGGGGTGTTGCTGCTGCTTTTCTCGCAGTTGAGCCAGGCCTAGAGAGCTCGTTTGTGGGATGGTGTGGTGTAGTCGGGGGATGGTTTGAAGGGCAAGGAGGCACCCCAAAGAGAAAAGGGAGCAAGATCCCTTTTGTGGAGGAGCAAGTCGGCGACATGGTCACCGTGAATGGATGGAGTCCCCTCAAGAGGTCGGTTAGCACCTGGAGGATCAGTGTCCCGTCCATGACGAGCATGACACCAATGACTTCTCCTGTATCTCCTTCCGCGTTTCTGAGTCGCAGGAGGGAGAAGGCGAGGGACCGCCCTCCTATATCACCGACTACATCCGAGAGCGGGGCGCCGAAGAGGAGACCGTCGGTCCGTGATTTGGCAATTTTGCCGACTCAGCGGATTATGCGGTATGTTCTTTTGTATCGAGGTGTGTTTTGAGTATTTCTGTATTTCTTGGAGGGTGGCTGATTCGGGTCTATGTGGAAGATTTACTCGATTATACGCCATCGACGTCGCCATCGCGTGCGCTAGTGGAGCGTGCTTTAGATGCTGCGTGTCGGATTGCGCAAAAATGCGATCGTGCGCAGGGGAATGCGGCGTTTTTGCAAAAGAGGTGATAGCACATCTCTTCTCTTCTTCTCATCTCCCCCCTATCTTTGTTTCGTTCTTTCTTTATTTCACACCAAAAGCACACCAACGATTTAACGAACACCCCACGACCCCTATCTTGCCATGACCAACCGACTATAAGCCGTGCTCACGCTCACGATGACGATGACGACCAACAACGCCTCATCTGGCTTATTTATCTTTTGCATTGTTTGGACTCCCCACATCCATCATCCATAGGCATTTGGCATCGT